>NC_069473.1:29048477-29073126 GCF_026875155.1 Cherax quadricarinatus | reverse complement strand
AAAAAATTGGATTCAATGCCGCTAGTAATGGACAATGCACCTGCTCATCCTCCAAACTTGGATGACCTAATTTTCGAGGAGTTGGGTTCATCACAGTAAAGTTCTTGCCCCCGAATACCACTCCTCTCCTCCAACCCATGGACCAGCAGGTTATTGCAAACTTTAAAAAACTCTACACAAAAGCAATGTTTCACAGGTGCTTGACTGTGACCACAGACACTCACTCGACCCTAAGGGAATTTTGGAGAGAACACTCAGCATCCTCCACTGCATAACCCTTATAGGTATGGTTTGGGAGGGAGTGACTACCAGGACTTTGAACTCTGCCTGGAGAAAATTGTGGCCAGATTGTGTCGACAAGAGGGATTTTGGAGAATTTGGGACTGACCCTAATGAGCCTATGTCTGTTGTAAAATCAATTGTGGCACTGGGGAGTTCCATGGGGTTGGATGTGAGTTTGGAGGATGTGGAGAATTGGTGGAAGACACAATGAAGAGCTCACCACTGAGAGCTGCAAGAGCTTCATCAGGAAGAGCAACACATCGCAGCTCAGAATCTTGCTGCAGAGGAGGAGGAAGAGAGATGGAAGAAGGTGCCTTCTTCAGAAATTAAAGAGATTTTTACTATGTGGGGTAAGATGGAAAGCTTTATGGAGAAACATCACCCAACAAGGTTGTTGCAAGCCAGGTTGGCAACAGTACAGTGACAAAGTCTTGGGGCCATTTTAGGGAAGTGTTAAAGAGACGCCAGAAACAAGCTCTCTCCACAGTTATTTTGTGAGACAGGACTCCAGTGACTCTCAGGTGGTCTAGTGGCATTAAGAAACAGAGAAGAAAAGCAACCCCAGAAAAGCAAATGGTACCTGAGGTGTTGATGGAAGGGGATTCCCCTTCCAAACTATAAACAATCCACTCTCTCTCCTCCTCCAGTCTCCCATACACTAAGAAGAATCTCCAATAAAGGTAAATGTTATGCTGTTAATGTTTCATTCATCATTTCCCATTGTATTGTTTATGTACTACAAGCATATTTCATGTTAAAATTTTTTTTGTTTTAATACTTCTAGGTGTCAGGAACGGATTAATTGTGTTTACATTATTTCTTATGGGGAAAATTGATTCGTAAATTGTAAATTTCGTTTGTAGTAACGGCTCCAGGAACGGATTAATTACGAACAACCTGGAGACCTGGAGTTTACCTGGAGAGAGTTCCGGGGGTCAACGCCCCCGCGGCCCGGTCTGTGACTAGGCCTCCTGGTGGATCAGAGCCTGATCAACCAGGCTGTTGCTGCTGGCTGCACGCAAACCAACGTACGAGCCACAGCCCGGCTGGTCAGGAACCGACTTTAGGTGCTTGTCCAGTGCCAGCTTGAAGACTGCCAGGGGTCTGTTGGTAATCCCCCTTATGTATGCTGGGAGGGACCACTGTATATATATATATATATATATATATATATATATATATATATATATTTATATATATATATATATTATATAATATAAAATATATATTATATGTCGTGCCGAATAGGCGGGAACTTGCGATCTTGGCTTAAATAGCAACGCTCATCTTGCCATATAGGACAAGTGAAAATTTGTGTATGCAATAATTTCGCCAAAATCATTCTGAACCTAACGAAAAAAATATATTTCACTGTCTTTGTTTAGTATTAAATTATTGTAAACAAATTTAAAATATATTTAGTTGAGTTAGGCTAAAATATATTCTTGTTATAATAAGGTTAGGTAAGTTTTCTAAAATTCTTTTGGAGCAAAATTAAATTTTTTTACATTAACATTAATGAAAAAAATATATCTTTAAACGTATAAGAAATTTTTTTAGAAAGGACTTAATTCTAAATGAGTTCTTGCTAATTGACCAGTTTTACATATTCGCCGTCTCTCAACCCCTGAGTAGAGTTTTTTTAGTTTAATATGTTTATTATGCACCCCATACCCATCCTGTGGGCGGTAGTCAAAAGATTACAGAGGTACATAATTGGTCCAGGGACTGGACTCCAAAGTTTTGATAGCTGAGCAAGTTACAGAGGTAATGAACTCACAATTTACAAAGGTAATGAACTCACAATTTACAAAGGTAATGAACTCACAATTTACAAAGGTAATGAACTCACAATTTACAAAGGTAATGAACTCACAATTTACAAAGGTAAAAATAAAGGAAGAACTCCAGGTAAGTCTGGTCACAATCATGACAAGTTACAAAGGTTATTTACAGATTACAGAGGTACGTAATGGGTCCAGGGACTGGGCCCCCAAAGTTTTGATAACTGAACTAGGTACAAAGGTAATGAGCTCACAAGTTACAAAGGTAATGAATTTCTGTAGAATGGTTACTTACGTTTATACTTTGGCTACAATCATGAACAAATTATAGAGTAATGAGCAATTCACACTTCCACACCCGGTCACAACTGTAATGAGTTATTGGTGCAAATATTGATTGTTGAGTCACACACACCACACACACACACACACACACACACCACACACACACACACACACACACACACACACACACACACACACACACACACACCACACCACACCAGAGAGGACGTGTGCTGCTGCTACCCCTGGTGTTGACTGGGTGCAGTAATATTTTCACAACATGGCGCAGGCTTGTCGCCGGCGGGTTAATACAGTCTGTATTGAATTAACCAGTGGAGCTATCACGGGCCGTCTATGGAGTTACTTCTACCAGCAATAATTAGAGACACCTACGGCGTAGCTACTGAAAAATTTGTGGACTTGCCTTGAATGGCATGAAGAGGATATTTCTTAAATTCAATTCGGCGAGTATGTATGAGGCAGTGGTGAACAAGTTTCAGGAAGTGGCCATACCTGTGAATCATGCTGTCACGGTGAGGATGCATGATGTATCAAGTTACTTCACTTGGGTGAAGATCAGGAATGTGCCATTTGAGGCGGATGCATCTGACATAAGGTTTGCCATGAGTAAATATGGGAAGGTACACACTGTCACTGCAGGAAGGTGGTCAGCTGGTATGTATATGGGGATACCTGAGGGTACGTACTCTGCAAGGATGACGATACGACATCCTATACCGTCGTATGTGGTGATGGACGATTTCAGAACTCAGGTATTTGTGACATATGCAGGGCAACAACGCACTTGTCGTTTGTGCGAGTCGTATGAACACCTGCCAGTGCAATGTGGTAGAGGATGTGGAGACAACGACCTGCAACAACGAAGAAACGTAGAGGAGAGGAGAGTGGAGCAAGAGCAGCCTTTTTCGACACTGCCTCCGCAGAGTGCGTCATGGAGTGAGGAGGTTGAGAGGGCAGAGAAGATGGCAGGTGCTACGAGTGGGGGGGACTCCCCTTCCTTGGACGTGGTTCAGGCATTGGAGGAGATCATCGCGGAAGTGAATGATAGCAAGGAGGAAGCATCGATAAGGACGACGCTTGTGGACATTTTGGGCACGGGGCCTTATCAGGAAGAAGGCACGGTCCTGGATCTTGAGACTACTATAGAGGACGGAGGGGCGAAGGTATTTCATCCCAAGGTGTGTGACAAGGCTGTTTGTCGGTGAATACGGTGGAGGTTGAGGTTCATCGTGGTGATGAGGTTGATGACGAGATGCAGGTCGACGGTACGACGCGAAAGCGAGCAGCAGCGCTTTATGATTCAGATGAAGTGCTTACGCCCACACAAAGTTCAGGGAAGAAAACATGGGCAGATGTCACAGCAGAGGGGTTCAAAAGACACTCAGGGACAGGGATCGAGTAAGGGTGCACAAAAAGGGGGGAGAGGGATAAGAGTGCAATGAGGCGATCAGGTGACAAAAACGTTGTCAAGAGGGAAACCTCTTTGTCGGTTTTAAGTGCTTGACATTGAACATCAATGGTTTGAGGTCGAAGAGAAAGTGTGAGTGGTTTAGGGAGTTTTTGGAGCGTCATGGTGTTGACGTTGTGTTCTTGCAGGAGCATAATTATAGACATGGTTATGAGTTGAAGGTGGAGGGATATAAGGTGTATGTTGAACGGGCAGTCAGATTGAAAGGCGGTGTGGCTATATTGGTAAAGGAAACTAGCCCGTTGGTTGTTAGGCATTGTGAAGGGGGGAGGGGAGGGTGATATGTGTGGATGGATTATGGGGTCAGGTACAGATGACGTTGGTGTGTGTATGGCCCCGCAGAGGGTGACGTACGCATTAAGAATAAATTTGTGAGGAACGTGCTGGTTTACTACTTGCGTGGATTGCTGGGGGCAGCCGTGATAGGAGGTGATTGGAACTGTGTGATAAGGCGTAAGGATGTGGAACCGAGGGGGGCGGGGCATTGTATGGGAATATTGGGAGAATTGTTATCAAGGGTGGGTTTGATCAATATCTGGAGAAGGGGGAGGTAGAGCATACATTTATTAGGCGTGGGTATGCTGCTAGGCTCGATCGTTTGTACGTCCCCAGAAGGGTAGTAATACATAGGATGAGGGTGTTGGATGTGGTATTTTCTGATCATAGGGGTGTTATGGTGGATTTGGGTTGGGAGGGGTTGCCACGAAGGGGTAGGGGGTATTGGAAGTTAAATGTAAAGTTGTTGCATAAAGAAGAATATAGACAGTCATTTAAACAGTTTTGGGGGGGGTTGGAGGCAGAAGCACCTGGGAATGGTGATCTGGTTAGATTGTGGGACTCGGTGGCGAAATCAGGTATTAAGGATTTTTATGTACGTAGTGGGGGGGAATATAATAGGTTAAAGTATGAGTTTCAATCTTATCTTGAGGGGCAGTTGAAAGCTTGCTACGAACGTGGGAGGGTTAGTTACCCGGTGGGAGATATTGAGGGATTAAAGGAGAGCATTAGGGATTTGCAAAATGAAAGATTGATGGTGCACGCATTTTGGCGGGGTTGGAGGAGGTGTTATGGGGTGATAGGCCATCGGCGTGTGTATTGAGAGGACAGCGTAAGAGGAGAGTGGCTACGGAGATGATGGGATTAACTGTTCATGTGGGGATGGGAGGGTATAGGGAAGGGCAGGTATTGATGTTGACTGAAGGTATGAGTGGATATCTTGATGCATGGTTTAGGTCATATGCACAACATGTGGGTATACGAGATGATGCTTTAAGGGAAACGGGTGGTTATGTGCAATGCGAGCTTGATGGTAGAGATAGGGAGACTTTGGAAGGACAGATTATGGAAGGGGAAATTTGGCAAGCTATAGCAGGTGCAAGTTTAGGTAAGGCACCGGTGTAGACGGGTTGCCTAATGATTTTTATGTAAGAACTGGAAGTATTGAGGAGATTTTTAGTCAGATTGTTCAATGTAATGAAGGAAGATGGGGCAATGGGTGAGCAGTAAAGGACTGCTGTTGTTGTATTAGTGCCGAAGGGTGGACAGACCATGGTAGAAGATTACCGTGCAATATCGCTTATGTGCGGTGATTATAAGTTATTTGCAAGGGTATTAGGGAACAGAATCAAACAGGTTTTAGGTAAAGTAATTGATAGAGGACAATATGGCATACCGGGTAGATCAATGTATGAAGGGCATGGAGTTATTAGGAGTTTTATAGAGCATAGGGGGGAGGGGGGAGGGTGTGTTTTGGCTCTGGATTGGAGAGCTGCTTATGATAGCGTAGAAAGGGATGCATTATGGAGTTTTATGCGTTGGTTGGGTTTCGGGAGGGAAATTGTTTCTTGGGCAAAAACTTTGTATCTGGGTGCAGTTATGAGAATACAGGTTAATGAACGACTAGGTAATAGCATAGAGATGGGAAGGGGTTTGCGACAGGGATGCCCTCTGTCGCAAATTTTGTTTGCATGTCTTTAGGAACCCTTTTATAGGGCAGTTAGGTGGAGTATAGCGAGAGCGAGGGTTGGTCTTGCACGAGAAGGGGGAGCGGGTATAGTGGATTACGTGGATGATACGACTGTCTTGGTGAGGGATGTGAGGGATTTACATAAGGTAGGAAGGGTGATAGACGTTTTTGGTGAGGCTACGGGGATGAAAATTAATGTAGTAAAGTCCAAGTATTTGGATCTAGGGGATAGCGTACATAATGGTGAGACTGTTGAGGGTGGGTGGCGTGTGGTAGATCAGTTGTTGATATGTGGGATAGTGTACATGCGGAATGATAGGGATGCACAAGAGGCAAATTCGAGGCGTACCATGGATGGAGTTTTGAAAAGATTGGGAGGTTTGAGGGCAGAGCAATTAACGTTGCATCAAAGGGTTATAGTCACGAATGTCCTGTTGTATAGCAAGTTATGGCACGTGGTGGCAATATATCCGTTACGACGGTGTGAGGTGCAACAGTTGCAACTGCGGGTATTCAGATTTATATGGGGATCAGGTTGTGACTGGCTAAGTAGAGGGGTGGTGTCGCTTCCCGTTAGCCAAGGGGGGCAGGGGCTTATACCTCTTGAGAAGCGTATGTTGAGTGTGTTTCTGAAAAGGGGGTTTGTGAGGGAGGGGGTGAGCAGGGGGGGGCCCTGAAAGACTGCGCATGGATATGCAACGGTGGTGGAGAGGTAGGGATTTAATGTTTGGGGAGGCTATGTTGCGAGTTTTACTGAAGGTAAGGGATCCGAAACAGCTTTAATTGAAGGTTCTTGAGAGGGCAGGGGGTGGGTCTGTGGTGGCGGCAGTTGAGGGGGCATACCCTATGTATGCATGGGGTTCTGTATGGAAATGTCTTCAACAACTACGTGTAAAACCAAGTGTCAGGGAGGTTATGTTTAGGTTTTTACATGGGATCTTGCCGTCTGGGGTTGTGTTATTTAATAGGAGATTAAGGGAGGGTGGGGAGTGCAAAGCATGTGGATGTCCGGAAACTATATTTCACGCTGTGTTACTTTTTTGTACTTGTTTAGAAGATGTGAGGGTTGGCTAAGAAAGGGTAGTTAGGTTAGTGGGTGGGGAAGGGTTACAGGTGTTGCAGGTGTTAAGTTTAGATATAGGTGGGTGGAGTCAGCAGGTGGTGAATGCGGTTGTGTATGTGGTTACTGATTTTATTTATATATCTTGGGCAATGAGGGAGGTGGGAGCCGAGGAAAGGATAAAAGTGTTAGGGGCCACGATGTATAGAACAAAGTGCCGCAATAGGGATCTTTATGGGGGAAGATGAGAGCCAGCATTTACTGAAGGTTATCGTAGATTTAGGTTGAAGGATTTAAGAGATTTAAGTGTAAAGTAAGGGGTTGCGGTGGGCTAGTTTTCTTGAGTATGGAAATGTGTATAGATGTTAGCGTGTGTTTACCTGGAGTTTACCTGAAGAGAGTTTCGGGGGTCAACGCCCCCGCGGCCCGGTCTGTGACCAGGCCTCTTGGTGGATCAGAGCCTGATCAACCAGGCTGTTACTGCTGGCTGCACGCAAAGCAATGTACGAGCCACAGCCCGGCTGGTCAGGAACCGACTTTAGGTGCTTGTCCAGTGCCAGCTTGAAGACTGTCAGGGGTCTGTTGGTAATCCCCCTTATGTATGCTGGGAGGCAGTTGAACAGTCTCGGGCCCCTGACACTTATTGTATGGTCTCTTAACGTGCTAGTGACACCCCTGCTTTTCACTGGGGGGATGTTGGCAATCGTCTGCCAAGGTCTTTTGCTTTTGTAGTGAGTGATTTTCGTGTGCAAGTTCGGTACTAGTCCCTCTAGGATTTTCCAGGTGTATATAATCACGTATCTCTCCCGCCTGCGTTCCAGGGAATACAGGTTTAAGAACCTCAAGCGCTCCCAGTAATTGAGGTGTTTTATCTCCGTTATGCGCGCCGTGAAGGTTCTCTGTACATTTTCTAGGTCAGCAATTTCACCTGCCTTGAAAGGTGCTGTTAGTGTGCAGCAATATTCCAGCCTAGATAGAACAAGTGACCTGAAGAGTGTCATCATGGGCTTGGCCTCCCTAGTTTTGAAGGTTCTCATTATCCATCCTGTCATTTTTCTAATAAGCTTCTTTTGTGATGTGAGTTTGGTCTGGGTAGTTGTGTAAGATATGTTTTTCACATTGTTTTTATGAAGGTTTTGAATACAATATGTAAGTAGTGTTGTTGCACTACATTATTGTGTGTATAATGTGTGAGAGGGTACATCTCACAGTATTTGTGTGTTTGATGGTTTGAGGTGACACAAGGCATGACCTAAGTATGTCTGGATTCTCCTTTTGTCATCAAAGGTGTTATACAGAGATAGTATGTGGTGTTATGTGATGTGTAGGTTTATATGTATTCAACACAGACTTGTTGTATGTTCTTTTTCGTTACTTTTTTTTCATTGTCATTTCAATGTCTTTGTATATCATTATACAAACGGTATTATTTTAGGCAAAATAATAAGTGTAACATATTTTGTGGGGGGAGAGGGGAGTGGTTACTGATGTGCGTAGCGGTATACGTCTTGTGTATTAATATCATTTGTGATGTTAGGGATAACAAGTAGGCTTCTATTTATAACTATTGTCGGGAGTATTTAAAAGAACAATGGTGTTGTTGTTAAGCAATATGGTGAAATGGTTTTAAAAAGGGCGGGGGGTAAGTTAACTGTCTGAATTTACTGAATGCAGTTTTCAGTGAGTATATTTAATTAGCGGTTGGCATCGTGTAAGAGGATTGTTTTTATTTTGTATTAATTTACACAGTCTTTTATTGTTTTTTAATGGAATTAAATCTAATGGCATAATTTAAAATCTATATAAGTTGAGTGAATGAGTATATTTTGACATTTACTGAATAGGTCATGTTTTGCTGACATGCCTAATATTGTATATAAAATTGTATATAGTATAAGGGTTCAGGATATAAACTGTTCAAGGGATGAAGAAGAAATTTTGTGTAAGGGCACAGCAAAACGATACAGTATGTTTTGATATGAAGAACTTAGATGGCTATGTATAACCCGATATATATATATATATATATATATATATATATATATTATATATATTATATATATATATTATATATATACTATATATATATATATATATATATATATATATGTTTGTCTGTTTTTAATAAAATATAAAAAAAAATTCTAAATGAGTTCTTATCAGTTGACCATGTTTTACTATTCGGCACGACATATAATATATATATATAATATATTTATATATATATATATAAGATATATATATATATATATATATATATATATATATATATAATATATATATATATATTATGTGTGTGTGTGTGTGTGTCATTAACTACATTGTCATTAAATGTCAAAAAAATCTGAATGTTTTTTTTCAGAGGACCCAGTATGCCACGGAGAATCAGTTTTGTCAGGAGCTCAGGAAAAGGAAGATTTTCAAAGATCAAGATGAAAGAAATGCTGCTGCGATTCTTGGCAAAGAGGGAAAACGTGTTACAGAATTTTCTCTGCGGTAATGAAGACCAATACCATAACCAGATGATGTTTCTTTGAGCAGGACCACAGCATTCCAAGTATCGCAGAAAATAAAAAGAAATACAAAATCAAGACAGTAAATCGTGATTGAATCACCACAACCACATTCTAACAGATACTTGTTTTAGACATTAACAGTGAAGCGCCACCATGGTGATTTATGACCCAGCCATGTTGTTTCCTCTCAGGGACAACCATTAGTGCCTGGTTCAACTGCCACCAATACTAGATACCGAAAGTTAACACCAAATATCTAAATAAATACACGATCGTTAATTATTATGTAGTGTAGATGGAATATATTACAAAAATTGAAAATTATAGTCAAAGTTATTCTTAAGTCAATAAATGAAAAAATAACATCAGATGTCTTCTTTCGGAAACCTAACCTTTTTTTTCGAAAACTGCTGTTTATCATTCATTTTAGTTCATTTCTTCCTTCAAGGGAGATTCCTTCATGCTGGTGAGGGGCTCTTGGTCCAGGGAATTGGATATGTGCTCCGGTTCCCTGAATTGAGCCTAAATACATTCCATCCCCCCCCCAGGTGCGCTGTATAATCTTACTGGTTTACCGTTCCCGTGATTATAATATAGTTCATTTTCTTATTCGTAATTCAATTTAATTTAGATGTTGAGGGCCCCCCAAACCTAAAGTGCCCCGGGGTTCCCAAGGTCTAAATCCGGCCTGACTAGGCCGCGGGGGCGCTGACCCCAAAACCCTCTCCAGTTATACTCATGTAGAGTGCTAGTGGTACAATAGTAGTGGAGTTGAGCGCCTCTGGTGGTGAGAGTGGTGACCTTGAGAGACGTTCCTCCAAGGTGGTGGGGGCATAGATCACGTCCAAGGAATGTGATTTATGCACCTGGGAGTGAACTTATCCTCCAGGTGATCCATCACCCCCCACGGGTTGACCCCTCCACCATGAGTAGTACTGATAGAGATGGTGTAGTAGTGCCATCTAGTGGAAGTAGTCAGAGTTAGTTCGGTTATCAGGGATGGTGTTATAGAGAAGATCAGGACAATGACCAACCTCAACGTCACTAAAAGTCAGTTGAACTTTAGTGATCCTGTTGGAGAGATGTGCTGCTCTTCCTCCTGCCACCCCGCCGGCTTTACCGCTTCATCATCCTTTTTATACATCTAAATAACTAAGTAATTCTCGGTACAACAGCAGAGTTGGTTGCAGCTCCTGGTCCCTACCACCAGTTTGGTAAAAAATTATTAATATTTTTGTCTTAATTTTCTTTGGATCTAATGTCTTGGAGGAGGGGGATTGACCTTAGTGGAGGGGTTTTGATGTGAGGAACTGGAGCTACTCCTCTTCCTCTGATCAAACAAAAACTCACATAGGCGCTACATAACCATAATGGTGTATCCAGTTCTGGGCTATTTTTTCCATTGAAAATAAACTTAGTGAAGGTCTCTTGATTCAAGGAATTTGCGCCTTGATCCAAATATAGACTTCCGTGTAAGCAAATTGTTAGTCATCAAGTTTATGTGAAAGAAATATTAAAGAAAAAATGGCTTATGTTAAACATTTATTGGGTTATTTAGTCGGGCAGTAATGTTAATAGTTTATATTTACATGATAATGTTTGCCTACAATGTGTAATGTTCATAGTTATAATGCGAATGTGTTTCAGGTGTGGTAACTGAGGAGTGCTGTGCCTGGCTGAGTCTGCTGCAACATTGATCAACACCGCAACATTGACCAGTCTAAGGGGTGGAGACAACCACACTAGTAAATGGTCAGACCCATGATATTTAGTGTTATACATAGGGTTACTCCAGGTATGTGGAGATGCAACAACTGGAGACGACGTCAGAGGTGGGCGGGGCCCACTTGTAAGGTATTTCCAGGTTATAAGTCCACTATAGTTTGGTTATTGAAGCAGATAGTAATTGTATTAGGTAGGAAGGTGGTGGGGAGAGTATAGGAAAGATTGTTAGCAATTGATATCTAAAGTAGCTTAGTGGGAAGCATTATAGCTTATCTCCCGACCAGAGATGAAATCTCTGGCCAGGAAATAATGAGAAATGTATTCTAAAGGTTACTTTGAATGGGGCGGAAATAAGAATTGGAGAAATGGGTTGTAAAGCTTAGAACTGAAGACTGATTAGATTTTAGGAAGTTTGTTAATTTAATATGTTTATTATGTAGTCTATAACCATCCTGCAAGATTGTAGGAAGCAGAGATGAAATGTGCAAGTGATATATCATGACTCAGTAGTGGCGTCAACTGAAGAACAGATTCGAGTCCGGGCACAAGTGGGCATGTTCCCTTATATTCACTGGCACTGTTCACATACACTGCAGCAGGCCTACTGGTAGGGGTTTCATCCTGGGGGAGTATAAATACCCTAATGAAAATGTCATAGATGTCATCCTGACTTGATTGTGTAACTGTGTTAATCTACCTGGTTTAATAATTATACTGAGATAGTTTAGTCGGGCCCTGATCCACCATGAGGCCTGGGGCGTAGACCCCCGGAAATCTCTCCAGGTAAACTCCAGGTGATCCATTAAGACGAGAGATTATTATAATCATGGGGAGCGCTAAACCCGTAGGATTATACAGCACATGTGGGGGGGAGGGAAGGTATTCAAGTTCAATTCAGGGAACGGGAGCGCAGATCCAATTCCTAGATCAAAAGCCCTCACTAGCGTCAAAGACCTTCCTTTGAGGGGCATAAGACATAAGAAAGGAGCACTGAAGCCGGCCTATTGGCCCATGCTAGACATCTAACTCAACCGCTCATTTGTCTAACCTATTTTTAAAACTACACGGCCAAAATTTTAGCTTCACATAACGGGATAAATTTTCCTTAGGCAGAATATATTATAGCCGGAAAAATCTATAACGGTTCCTCAGAAATGTGGATTTAACTACATCTTTCTATTTTCAGTAAGGTTGTGTAGGGCCTGGAAAAGTAATTTTATGCTTTGAAGTCCCAAAACTATTTTCCGTAGTATAGCCTTGAGTTATAGCTAACGACTCGTGTCTATTAGAGCGTCGGGTTATACCGTATATATTTAGAGACTGCTGATCTTACCTGGACCCCCTTGATCTTGCCTAGACCCCCTTGATCTTGCCTAGACCCCCTTGATCTTGCCTAGACCCCCTTGATCTTACCTAGACCCCCTTGATCTTACCTTTACCTCCCTTCATCCCCCCTTGCGCCGCCACTGCTCTGCAAATTAGTAAAGCCTATAGGTGGAGTATGTTGCATAGTTGTGGTGTGTATATATAATAAACACATTGTAGGTCTACAATTATTTAGTGTCTTTCAAAATAACTCACAGAATTAGGTGGTGTTAAGTAGGATAGGTAAGGTATAGAATTGGAGAATCTGCTATATGCATTATGAATGCATATAGCAGGGGAGAGTAATCTGCCCTGAAGACAAAGGGTACGTAGAACTGTGGGCCTTGGAACCCACCAACGACCTTCAGAAGCTGTGGAATCTGTTTTTGCACATAGTTTCTAAGGGTGTTTGTTCCGGGCTTTGGTAGTGGTTGCGGTGGGTGTTCCACGTATTTTGTTATTGGCAAGTCTAATGTTGCTTTGTTTAGTAAGTTCACAAAACTGACACTTAGGGAGGAAACTTTAGACATTTTGGTATAACCTGGGTTGTTTTGAGATCACTTTCGACTGCACCTGGCCTTAGTTTTGGTACCTTTTTTTTCCTGGACCAGATTTCACACTATAAATGGTGTACAATACAAGTTGGTAAGAGACATTGTGACAGGTATCATTATTCATTTTTTTTTTATTCGCCGGTATTCTCCCGGCCCGGGTCTTTTCCAAGTAGTGGTGACCCGGCCTTGGCTCCCTATCTGGGGAGTGTCTCGAGACTTAAGTCTCCCATGGGAGGAGGTACAAGTACCTCCTCATCTTTGGGACCAAGTGTCCCCCAGGCCTAGCCACATTCCCCGCCCTCACGGGGCTCGTAGGGAGAAGCTAGGCCTCTGGTCTGCCATCTACCCCGCCTCAAAGGGGCTCGTGGGGATGGCAGTCTTATGAGCTGCAGATGGTAGCAAGCTCAGGCCGTTTCATTATTCATGAAATGTTTCGCGTGGAGAGTAGGCTTTATTTGTTGACTACGGAGGTAACAGCAGTCTTGGTGACTAAATTGGAGAGTTAATTTTGAGCTCTACTCTCCAACCTTGATAAAATATGGTCAGTCTCTTAGAAGTAAATACAAAGTCGGGCTAATTTCTTGTCTAGCATTGGCAAACAGGAATATTGGAGTTTCTTTTCATGTCTGTTGTAAGCTCCATTTGAATTTTCTTTTTTGTACTGACCCTATTTCAGCTACTAATGTTATTATTACTACTATTAATGTTACTACTACCAGGACATATTGCTAGACTGTCTACCGGCACTTATATTATTACCAGTACTACCACCATTGGCATTATCACTACCACAGGTGGTCTGGTGGCTAAAGCTCCCGCTTCACACACGGAGGGCCCGGGTTCGATTCCCGGCGGGTGGAAATTCCGACACGTTTCCTTACACCTATTGTCCTGTTCACCTAGCAGCAAATAGGTACCTGGGTGTTAGTCGACTGGTGTGGGTCGCATCCTGGGGGACAAGATTAAGGACCCCAATGGAAATAAGTTAGACAGTCCTCGATGACGCACTGACTTTCTTGGGTTATCCTGGGTGGCTAACCCTCCGGGGTTTAAAAATCCGAACGAAATCTTATCTTATCTTACCATTTACATTACGCAGATCTTACCAGTACTACCTACACTACTATTGTTATTACTACTGCTTTTACTGCTACTGTCTATACCACTACGTTTTTTGAAACTTGGTCGATTGACGTCCTTTATAATTTCACCCCCACGGTTTTTGCGACCTGTCTTGTATTCTATTATAGTTTTTGACCCTTGGTCTGACTTGATACTCGTCCAAGAGAAACCAAAAAATCGTCTCGAATTGCTTTTCCATTGTTGGTTTCCGTAAGTGTATTGTAAGTACATTTATATTTAGGTAGTTAGGTTAAGAATAAAATGGAGAATCTGCTATATGCATTATGAATGCATATAGCAGGGGAGAGTAATCTCCCCCGAAGGCATAGATTACGTAGAACTGTTGGCCTTGGAACCCACCAACGACCTTCAGAAGCTGTGTAGAATCTGTTATTTCACGTGGTTTCCGTGGGGATGTTGTGGGTTTCGGGCTTTGGGTAGTGGTTGTGGTGGGTGTTCTACGTTTTTTATGCCTTTGGCCAAACTGTGCAAAGTTAAATACTGATTATTGAGTTACACAATTTAATTTTTTTTTTGAAAATTTAAGCGGCGTTCAGGTTCCTATGAATATAAAAAGCATTAGCGTTTTAGAATTGCAGTTGGTTTGATAGTTTGTAAGTAAGATAAGATTTCGTTCGGATTTTAACCCGGAGGGTTAGCCACCCAGGATAACCCAAGAAAGTCAGTGCGTCATCGAGGACTAACTTATTTCCATTGGGGTCCTTAATCTTGTCCCCCAGGATGCGACCCACACCAGTCGACTAAACACCCAGGTACCTATTTGCTGCTAGGTGAACAGGACAACAGGTGTAAGGAAACGTGTCGAAATGTTTCCACCCGCCGGGAATCGAACCCGGGCCCTCCGTGTGTGTGAAGCCGGAGCTTTAGCCACCAGGCCACCAGTTTAACACTTCTTGCAGCAGACGTTAATGAAAATAATGAAAACCTCTGATCTAAAGTGTAGTGTTAGCAGAAAGGAATCACTAACATCTGATGCTGATGAGTATAGTTAGGGGGTGATTTAGATTGGTATTAGTGAGAATAGGATATTAACCCTGCTGGGTTAGAAACCAGAAGAGGTAGAGTGGGGGGGGGGGGCTTGAATGCAGTGGTCCTGAGGTTGTACTTAGAATGCCAGCCATAACTGGCAGGTAAAGGTAGGTTATGAGTTCAGGCTACCATAGTTGTTAGGAAACTGGTTTACGGCAGTCCTCCAAATGGTTAGGTAAGTGTTGGTTGTTAACTTAGTGTGCTGTGAGGGACATGGAATTGCAGGGGAAATAACATTAAGATAATGATCTTAACTACCTTGTTAAATTTGGATGACCTTCAAGAAGTGTTTGTACTAGTGAAGGTATCTTGATGCAAGCAGTTGCAAGTACCCTCCCCTTACTTGGATCAAACCTGATAAAACTTTATAGATCTATAAAGTTGTGCACGTATGTAAAATTGAATGGGGGGGGAGCGGTAAAACTTTTAGGAATCAGGTTGATTCGGAGGAGAGTAGTGCAAGTTGACTAAAAATTATTTTTTTTCCAGATTAAATATAGGCGTCTAAGGGGTATTAGGAGTGGGTTTGGCTAGGTTGCATGTTATGGAGTTTCAAGGGTAAAATTGTTTAATTGCCGCAGAATCATCCTAACAAATAAGACAGGTGATCTTGTCTAGTATTCTAATAGTCTTCTAATACAGATAGTTGTGCAGGCGGAAGTGTTTGCAGCGAGGCAAGTGTTCTACATGATTGGGCAGTGGACAGCTGACACTATAAACACGTATCATACCTCAAACAACTAATAATGACAGTATTGAGGCTATCCGCCTCATTACTACTATTGTTAGTAGTGTTGGGGTAGGTATTTTTTTTTTCTTAGAGCTTAAAGCTCCCAAATTTTTGTGAATTGTTGTCCTGCTGACAAATACAGCAGTTGAGGCTTGTCTCAGTTTTTTTCCTTTTTTCTGTTCCTTGAACTTTTTCTTTGCTGTGATAAAGAAAGACAGTCTTTCTATACATTTTAATTAATGCTAAAGTTTATCGAATCGTATAGGTTGAAGATATTCTGCATGTTGTGGGCAGCTGCTGTGTGGTGAAGTCCGCGTTATGGGAGCTGCAAGTCTTCAGAGAGATATCACCACAACGCCAAAACAATGTCTGCAAAGAAAAAGTATGGAATTTTAGATTATTCTAACTGCAGTAAGCAATAGTTTGAAGTCTTACTTTGTTTATTAGAATGCTTCTTCAACATTTTGTAGTAAGAAAAATTGCTAAAATATTTTCAAAGCTGATCTATGAAAAATTACCATGAAATTGGAGTAATCCAAGTTTAAATTACCAAGGTTGATGGAACTGGAAGGGCTGGAGATGTTGATTGTGTGGTGGATGGCAGAGGAGTGACTAGTGGCGCCACTATTCTTGACCTCCATGGCTAAAGGGCGCCATTGACCTGGAGGAGGGGAGGTGATGTCAGTGGTTGTTTGTGGGGAGGGGGGGAAAGGGCCCTTAGGGGGAAAGGGGCGGGGGTTAGGGGGTGAGTAGTTTTTACTGGTAGGAGAGTGATGGGGAGGGAGGAGGGGGGGGAGTGGTGTCACTTGGTAATTACCAAGGGACGAACACACTCTTGTTACTGTGTGTTAACGTTTAAATTGAACCTTGTTGATATTTGACACCCCCCTTTAAATAGCCCAGACACTCGTTTTCCCCATTCGTATTCTAATTTTAAATTCAAAGTTTATTCTCTATTAGGATTACAATGGCTGAGTTTACAGAATTTGGTTTTTTGTGTGGTTTACATGAAGTAAAATAATTAGTGTACCCTTAGAACACCTAGCATGGCTAGGCATTTCGGGCGACTTAAGATTTAATTTAAGTTTAGAATATTTTCAAAATTGTGGTAAGTTGGTATTATGGCTAAGTGACTTAAAAACTTTGTTTTTGAGTTTAGCAATGTGAATGCTTTTGTTTTTGGCACTATACATAATTTCAGTAATGGAGGTATCACAGGCCAACTTATGACTAGTTAAAATTCATTATTTTGAGATTGATATTTCTGTTTTTGGTCAAATGGGTGAGTGAGTGTAAGTGTTAACCACCAGGTGGTATTCGTGTAATTAGTTGACGGGGTGTAAACAGGGAGATAAGTTGTTTTTTGATGGTAGTTTTGAAGGTGATGAATGTGTCTGTAGTTTTGAATTTCAGGGTAGTGTTCCAGATTTTAGGGCCTTTGACATACATTGAATTTTTGTAAAAGTTTAGTCGGACACGGGGAATGTCATAGAGATGTTTGTGTCTGGTGTTGTGCCTGTGGGTTCTGTCGCAACTATCAAGGAAGCGTTTTAGGTCAAGGTTAATATTGGAATTTAAGGTCCTGTAGATGTAGATTGCACAGTAGTAAGTGTGGATGTACTGAACAGGGAGTAAGTTTAGATCTATGAAGAGTGAGGGGGTGTGTTGCCTGGGATGGGATTTTTTTTTTTATATTTTATTTATAACATACAATACATGAACAAAAGCATACAGTATGAGAGCATCGACAGACAATATAAATTCATCAATTTCTATACACTGCAATATGCAGTAATTTATGTCATGCAGCTGATAGGTGAATACTGCCATATACATAATTCTTTACTACAAAATATAACTATTCAAGTAATACAAAATAAGAATCCTCTGACTCCTTCCCAAACTGCTAATTTAATATCCACCACAATAATTACATACCGCAAAATCAAGCAGTATAACCCCCCCCCCCTATTTACCCCAGCTCACCAAATGTACAGCATTTCACCGTTGTTTATGTAACTTATAAACTAAGCTACTAAATTAAACTTAAGAACATATTAAATTGAAAACAATAACAACTCTACAGTAGTAAAAACGCCAGCTGCTGTCCTAATATTATTTATATATACATATGTATTTTTATTACATTAGAAACTGACTTAGTTTTACAATGGGAGTCAAATCCTAACTTTTTTTGCTGTCCCATGCAGCATTCTAGACTTGTACTCTTATACGCTACTACGATAGCCTTCAGCAGAATGCATTAATTAACAATATTAAATGACTACTAAGAATGCATGAACTCAGCACTCCCATGCACACCCCAATTACACACAATCGTTCTCTCTTGCACTTATCACTCCCTCACGCACATGCACACCAAACCAACTTTCTTTCGTTTGGCAAGCCGTTTGGTACCCCCCCTTTTTTTTTTTATCTAATCCCTTTACACAACAATCTAAACCCACTTCCCCCCCCCTCACAACTTAGCAACTCCCCAACAGTTATGGACCTGTACCCTCATTTGAAAGCTCCCCTCCCATCTCCTCCCATAAATCCCCGATTCCTATTCATTGTCCTACAAAAAATCCTCGCTAAACTCTTTTCCTCGTTCCCATTTCCACCCCCCATTCCCCACGATATGTACACGAAATCCACCATGATATAAGCTACTCCCCGTCCCACATTTCTCCCCCACCCCCCCTATATCAAGACTCAGCGCTCTCAACACTGACACCCAGTTCTCCTATCCTCCTGACCATTTTTTTCCCCCAGCCATTCCTCACACCCCCCAAAAAAAATCGCAAAAGTATACCACGTGATAGGCTGTTTCCAACTCCCCACATAACCCACACCAACCCCCCCTCTACCACCGTCTGTTTCTGAGGACTGATCCAGAAAGGCAGAATCCCATGTAAAAATTTAAACATGATCTTCGCACCCTGGGCCCTAACTTTAGTTTACCGAACGGGACTCCATAGCTCCCATGCTTTACATCGGGAACACCCCCTCAATTTGGGCCGTCTCCTCTACCCTCAATATTCGATATAAATCCCTCACCTTTAATTTGTCTGGCCGCGCGCCCACAAAAGTGCCCTCAACAAAATCTCACACTCCCTCCATTCCCACCCACATACTTTCCCCCTCAAATATCATGTAACCTTTTGCATGCATGTCCCCCTCTGTCCCCCTAATCTTTTCCACTCCCACCTGACAAAAATGCATTTCCCCCTCCTTCCAGGTCCAACAGCCCTAAACCTCCCTTCCTCCCCGCAAAGTCACCACCTCCCTCTTCATCCATTCACATCCTGAGCCCCATAAGAACCTAAAACACTTCTAAGGATACGAGTAATGTCAGCTCTCAGCAATGGAAAAACTGCTGCTACATACCATACCTTACTGTACAGCAATACGTTAATAACAATCGCCCGTTGCAACAATGTCAAGTGATTAAGACCGCAACATCCCCAACCGATGTTCCACGCGTTCCACCATTCTCAACGAATTCGCCTCCTAGCCTCCCGTATGGTCGCTCTATACGAAATGCCACATATTAATAACTACCTTTCCTGCTTCTCACCACATCCCACGTCCCAATCAACTCTGTCTCTCCACTCCCCTAGCCCCATGATCTTTGTTTTCTCAACCGTTTACCGTCATGCCTGTCGCCCCTCCAAACATGCCAACCACCCCTCCCAACTCCCCCAATCTTGTTCCCTTCCGGACGGGAGTGTCGTGTCACCCAGTAACCTACACACATGATGCCTAATCAAGCCCTCCTCGACCCCTCCCCACCACACACTCTGGTCTCAACCAACCTATAAAATGGATCTTGCACACATGCGAATAATAACTGTGTAGCGGGCAACCCTGCCTCAAGCCCCTATCCATGTTCACCACACCTCCCACACGTCCATTGATCTGAATTCTCGCTTTTGCCCCTTTATACAACGTTTCAACCCCACCCCACAATCTCCATCCCCAAAACCTTGTTTGTTAAGGATTTTGTCTTAAACCCTCCCTTTCCACCTGATCATAAGCACCCTGCCAATAAAATCGCCACCATACCCCTCCTTCCTGCGTCCCTAAAACTCTCAACAAACCCCTTTAGAATTCCGTGCCCCATGACCATCGACCGTCCTGGCAACCCTAGTTGACCTTTTGAAACTACACGTCCCCACACCCTTTTAACCTATTCCCCAAAATCTTCGCGAACAATTTATTTGTCCGCACACATGAGAGTAATCGCCTGTTTAATCCTTATGTGTACTCTTTCCCCCTTTCCCTTGGGCACAAGCACTACAAACCCCTGTACTTTGCTTCTCGCCAATTCCCCCCCTTTTCATTCTGTTGAACAGCGTTACTAAAAAATCCCTTTAACAGATCCCAATGTTTTAATAAAAATTCACTTGGTTGTCCATCAATTACCTGGTGGCTTTTCCTCTGCACATGTCTACAAGCGCTCTCCCTATCTCCCCCTCTTCAATCTCCCACCCAAAGCTTCCCTGTCCTTACTCCCCAGAGCTACGGGCTCTACAGCACACACCCCATCAAGATCCTCTTATTAACTCCTTTACTTTTCCAATAATGCCCATACCAGCATCCGCGAATTATCAATCACCTCCCTTGTTTTTAACACCTGCCCCCCCCTAAACCCTTTCACCCCAGTGTTGCACTTCCAAATCTGCTATGTGGTCGCTGTCCTCCTCTGCTGTTTTTCTCCTCAACACACATGCCGATGGCCCTTTTCCCCCCAAAGCACTTCCTCCACACCCGCCTGCACCCGCACCGCATGAAATCTCTCCTCCTGCACCTCTCTTATCCTGCTCTTCAGATCATCTATTGCTCTGTTTTGGGAAAACCCCTCCCCCTACTCTTGTTCATGATAGTATCCTATTCTACTTTCCAAAATAATTTGTTAATCCATACTTCAGTCGATTTATCCGCTTCCCCTCACCCACGTAAAACCTACGAATCCTCTCCTTGGCCACACTGTCCCACCAAACGTACAACATTATCAACCCTTTTGCCTCCTCACTTAGCTTCCTCCACAGCGAATCAAACCCTTCCTCCACTTCCTCATCCTCAGGAGTCGCGTGTTTAATTTCCAGTAGCTTTCAAACGTTTCACTAACGGAGTCCCCTGCTACCCCCACCACCACTGCCCTGTGATCTGAATAAATTGCTTCTTTTAGTGTTAAAAGACTCCACTGAAACCCCTTGCGTTTATTTAGATCTATCCAGTCTAGCTGCGTATTCCCTCCCTTTCGTACGTATGTTGCACTTCACCTAATTCCACCCAAAATGCATCTCGTACCCCATAATTCCCACACAGGTCTCGCAACACGTTTGGAAAAAAATCCTGCCCCCGCTGGCATCGCATCAAATCTCCGTATTTTTACAATTCCAATCTCCCCAATCAATGCAACCCTGGGCAGTGCTCTCAAGAAATACACCAGATCATCCCTTACAAAAGCCGTTTTACCCTCGCATCATTCTCCGCCGGAGCATACACTCCAACAAAGGACACGCGTTCACGCATCCACCCCCCGTCCACTCTCATTATTCTTCCCTCACCCCCCCCTCAAACCTTTGGGAAACAAACGGGCTTGCCTCTCGAATTAAAACAACCTACTCCACCTTTTAAACGTGTCGTTGGGGTTACAAAAGCCCTATAAACCATCCACCTCCAGCAATTTTCCTATTTTCAAGTTATGCTCTTGTATAAAGACAACATCTACCTTATTTAACGATACAGCAGTCCTCGCAAACCATACACACTTACCACTTTTTACATAAACCAATTAACATTAATTGTCATACACCTTAGGCCTGCTTACGTTTTCCACCCACTTTTCCCCACCACATTTTTCCGCTGTCCAGTAACCTCATACACACCGTCCTTGGCACTCACCCATCCCTCCACTCCTAACCCCTTGCTGGCGTTTCTTTTTCTCTGGCCTCTACACACACCTTCAAAACCCCGCCTTTTTCCCCGGTCTTTGTGCTGGGAGTGAGGACGTCATCCGAGTCAGAAGTGACAGCTGCCCGCTTCCTCGACACTTCCTCTTCCGCCTTTCTAGTCTCTGACCTTCCTCATTTTTGCACCTCCACCTCTATCACCTCATTCCCTTCTCATACTTGGCCAAGCCGACATTTTCATTCCTTTCTTCAGACCCGCATGCTTTCCCTTGTCCCTGTACCTGGTCTCCCCCGTCGTTACCTCTGTCAAGGCTTCCTCCGATTTAGGGAACATCTCCCGCAAAACTGTCTCAAGCACTACGTCAATTTCAACGTCATTTGGTACGTCCTTGTCGCCTCCCGTGAATCACATCCCCCATCAGTACGCACTCAATTGCTGCACTGCACCTCATGCTCCACCCACGTTGCATTTCCTCCACTTCCTCACTCCACAACCGACCACGCCTACGTCCATCCTGGCGGTTCTGATCTGTCACTGTAGGTCCTCGCCTGTAATGGGCACTTCTTGGTATTCCCTGGCCAGTCCTAGCCGCCACAATTCAGCCCCTATGTGATCATAACCATCACCAGTCTACAAGTTCTACGTTGGCCAGCGTAAGTTACGAGTATTTGTGTCCTAAATTTATCTAAGAACACATACGAAGGTATAGGTTTGCCTCAGAGTTTATCTTTAGGTTTAAAACTACCTTCCGGATAACCCACATAAGCCCCTGCCGTCCACTTCCTGGTTGAGTACGTGTTACAGTTCCAAACTCCCGAACATACTACGTAGGTCAGCTTCATTTGCCTCGAAAGGCACATTACGTAACTTTACATACGTAAATTGACTCGAAACATCGACCATCTTTACCAGGATGCCCTCGTTAACCTCGATAGCAACATCCTGATATTGAGCAAGTAGATCCTCATACACGTGTGATGACAGCAGTTTCACGAACATTCGGTAGTTTCCATTTAAGGCTACACCGTAAAGGTCGCAATCCTCGATTCCATATGTCTCTCGAATAATCAGAGGCAACAACGTCAACGCCGAATCTTGATTAATTGTACCTCTCAGTAATTCTATGCCGACAGTGTTAATTCTGCGTCTCACCCCAACCACCATTGTGACAGCCTGGCTAGCACTTGCGCCTGTCAGAGAGGAGTAGCAAAAACGTCCACCCTCACCGGCAGCTGGGCGAGGAATTGGGATGGGATTTAGTGATTATTCTTACTGCGGCTTTTTGTTGGGTTATTATTGGCTTTTTTTTTTATTTAAAACAATACAATACATTAAATAAACATAGGATTACTTGTCATTACATTCATAGACAGTATAATTACAATTATCAATATATAAGCTAGAACGGTTATAAATATTCGTCCGTCCCCTATGCATTATGTACTTATCCTAAGGTAACACAAGAATACACAAATTCTTCGTTACCTTAATTAGAAAACCTCTTATATACATTATAAATAAAGAGAAACTATTCATCAATAATATGCCTTAGTGTTTGATTTTGTAAAAAAAAAAAAACCTTTGTAAAGACATTATACATAAACAAGTGCATATGTAACAAAATATCCAAGAACGAACGATATGTAATGAAACTGGTAGTCAATTTACTGGACTACTGCAAAGATACCAAACATATTCAGTACATTACACAAAGGGAACCACTTAATAGCATGAGATAATTCTGAAATGCCAAACAAATAACATTATGCAACATACACACACCACATTCTTACCACATATACACACACATTATGAGAGATTATGTACACATAATACAAAATTGTTACCCTCATATCTGGTCATATTCCAACATATATCCCAGGAGACCCCAAGCAGAACGTTACCAGGTATCATCCACATGCCTGATACAAGGAAAGTATAAAAAGAAAAACTATATATACAAGTTGCACAAGGTGCTTTTACATAACACCTGTCATGCAATTCATGAGTTTGCTTCACAAGAGACCCACTCTCTTAACCACGTCAATTTAAGAACAAAAATTAGTTTCCAAGCAATAGTATATATATTTGTTTGAATAAAACATCCAAACTAACGATCATACATTAAACCACACCCATACCAATCGTATGCCACCTTCACTCACACATATTCAAGAAGCCACCCTCGTGTACCCTTTAAGGTATTAACTCCCATAAATCCCTGACCTTGAATCTGCAATATCCCTTTGAAAATAAGAAAAACCATCTGTTTCCCGTAATGTCTTTATTTCTCTGCTGTGTACCATAAAATATCGCTACCAGTGCTCTGATTCTCTCCCTCACAGATAAATGCCTATATACCCATGACGTATATACAAAATCCGTCACTAAATATCCGATTGCATTCTGTACCGGTGTTTCGACCCCCCCACATCTAAACTTAAAGCTCTTAAGACACTTAAACCCACCCCACCCACCATTCATAAAACCCTACCAAACCACAACCTTACGTGTTCCAATCTTTTACAGAAATAAACTGCATGAAAGACCGTATCAGGATCTCCACACACACACAACACAGCCCCCCCTCCTGCACGCGCCTATTCGCTAAAACTTCCCCAGACGGCAGTATATTCCCTCCACCTTAGCCACTACCTCCCTGCCCTCTACCAGTGCCAATTTGCCGATCTTGATCTTGCGTGGATCTTTTACATAAATTAACATCCTCAACATGTCCTCACATCTCTTTACATCCGTGCGCGGTCAACCAACGTACCAAGTCCCGTCTTATCCAAAGGG
>NC_069473.1:28972864-29047977 GCF_026875155.1 Cherax quadricarinatus | reverse complement strand
ATCAGAGTAACTGGAGAGAAATTTTGTTCTTCGTGGTATGTTGTTGAATAGATTGAAGGAGTTATAAGTCCAGACAACCCTACAGGAGATGGCAAATCATTTCGTTGATGGTAAGATATTCTAAAATATCATGACACTGTATTTACACTTTACGCACCGGTAAATGAGATATAACTTGGTAAATTACCAGAGTAGTGATAAGATATTAAGTCGTTAGAGTGCATACTCAAAGTGTATTGTGTAGAGAATTATACCTATGATAATATTGTAAAATATGAAATTATTAGTTTCGTGACCTGTGTAAGTTACATAATATTTTTATGCACCTCATACCCATTTTGTTGACGGTAGTCAAAATATTAAGGACCTAAAGTCAGTACTTGACCAGCCGGGCTGTGGTTCATCAGTTGGATTGCGTGCGGTCAGCAGTAACAACCTGGTTGATCAAGCCTTGATCCCCGTGAGGCCTGGTTGTGGATTGGGCTGCGGAGGCGTTGACCCCAGGCCGGATTTAAATAAGGGGCAAAAGGGCAACTGCCCTGCGCCTCCCCTGCCGGAAGGACCCCCAGACGAACGACTTCATAACAAAATGTAATAATAAAAAAATTGTTTAATAAAAGGAATTGACAAATAAAGTGTGCGTGTGTGGGGAGCATCAGAAAATAGAAACAAAGGGTGCCCCCCCATCCCCTCTCCCTTTGAATAACTTGACTATTTCTGGTTAGCATCAGTTTAGAGGTAAATGACCAGACCATGAGATCAGAGGTGACCAGGTTACACACGTGTGTGTGTATGTGAGGTAGCTATTGCGTGTATGGTTTTTGATTGGCTATGTCGACCTCGGAAGGGCTATTTCTGGTTAGTGTCAGTGTAGAGGTCAATGACCAATGATTTAAATTTGGGTGGCCTGGGGCTATATATGTGTCTGTATTCGTCAACTGCTTTTAGTGCTAACAATGGTGTGGGCAGTGGTGTCGGTGTTTTAGATCTGTGTGTTGCTCACAAAGGTTTGCCATATATCATCGTTTTGCAGTTACATCTTACACACGCATACAAATCCACACACACACACAGGGCCGGGAGCTATGATTCCACCCCTGCATCCACAACTAGGTGAGTACACACAATTATATATATACAGTGGTCCCCCGCTTTTCGTAGTTCCGGCAATTGTAAAATTCGCCAATCATAGAGGTATTTTCGTATAACATGGACTCGCTTTTCATAGGTTGACTCGCGAGTCGTAGTTCGTCCGGGACGCATACCCACGGCGTGAGCCAGGGCGGCAGCCAGTCTGGCATTTTTTTACCAGTGAGCGAAGGTCACCTCACGTGCTCCAGCGAAATATTTCATAATATTCCATTTATTTTAGTGCTTGCAAGTACTAAATAAGCTACCATGGCTCCAAAGAAAGCTCCTAGTGCCAACCCTGTGGTAAAGAAGGTGAGAAATACGATTGAATTTAAAAAAACCATCATTGAACAATATGAAAGTGGTACAAGTGTGGCTGAACTGTCCAGGATGTATAAGAAACCCTACACAACCTTATGTTCCATAGTGGCCAAGAAAAATGAAATAAAGGATGCTGTTGTTGCAAAGGGATAACTATGCTGACAAAAATGAGATCACCAGTACTGGAAGAGGTTGAGAAGTTATTATTGGTGTGGATAAATGAGAAACAATTAGCAGGAGATACTCTTATGACTTCGTTTATTTTGTGAAAAAGCTAGGCAGTTCCATGAAGATTTGGTAAAGAAATTGCCTGCAAATAGTGGTGAAGTGAGTGAATTTAAGGCCAGCAAAGGCTGGTTTGAGAGATTTAAGAACCATACTGGCATACACAGTGTGGTAAGGCAGGGTGAGTGTGAGGGAAAAGTTCAATAGATAGGAGTAGCGATGGAGTATATAGTAACAATAGTTTTCACTGCCGGTTACTTGTTAAGGTAGGGTAAGTCAAGCTCCCCCTATTCCCGCCTTTTTTCCCCCTCCCCGAAAGTGATAGTTTGACTGCTGGCTGCTTGTTAAGGTAGGGTCAGTCTAGCTCCCACTATCCCTTCCCCCCTTCTTCCCCCCCCCCCCCAAAAGGTGACGTGTGGGCTCCGGTCCAAACAGTAATCACTAGACTCACAGCTCCCAGCACTACTGTAAGTACATGCCTGCCCTTGTATTCTAGTGGATTTATTGGTTAAAAGCTTCACTTTTGACCAATAATAAACTTAGTCCTTTCAGTCTTGCTCTAAGTTGACTGTTTAATAATCACCACATCTTTTAGGTATTGTACTTATCATGGAGAGTGATTTCTTAAGCAGTAGGTAACCTGTCTATCTTTCCAGCTTGGATGACAGAGAGGGTCACCTGCCAATCAATGAGCAGAACTGATGGAGATGGACTAACATCCTGAGACTTTCCCCTTTTTGGATTTAATTACCTGTGCACGTGTATGAAATTGCAGGACGTAACCCCTCATCATTGCAGCGGTAAAGAACCTGCTTTCCTGTCATCGGGATAGAATACGCAAGGCTATACTGTGAAGAACGAACTGGTGGGTTGTAACCAACACCTGCGACCCCCTTCCCCATCATCAGCAACTGCTAAAGATTTCAACAACACTCAGTGTCACCAACACCAGACACCCTAAAATATATTAGCGTTGAATTCAGTTATCATTTATATTTTTCATTTTTCATTTTCTTTAAAAGTAGGATTATAATTTCATATTTAAGTGTTTTATATTTTCTATATAAAGTGTTTATGTTTGCCTGTTATTATTTCTTTTTCTATTCACTAATTTTCCCCGAGGGGGAGCTAGCCTTGGTAATTATGTGTAGTTTGTGACTATACTCTATATGACCAAAATACTCTAGCTATATACTTATCCAAGCTTCCCACCACTAAGATATCAGTACTAGAACTCAACACATAACTCAGGATATAAATAACCATAATTTAAACCTAGAAGATGATTGATCACATTGACCCTGATCTAAACCTCCATAATCTGACACCCAGTCAAAACCTATTGGAAAGTAACTGCCTTTATTACACAGCATCACAAGCCAGCACTATCCTAAACAATGCTAAAAGCCTATCAGTACTTAACTACAACATTAGGTCCTTAAGCAAACACTATGATGACCTCCTGGCACTCCTTGAATCACTAAAGACACCCTTCTCTTGCATTATTCTTACTGAGACCTGGCTTAAGCAAGACACAATAATATCTACCCTCTACCAGGATACACAGCAATTCACAACTGCAGACCAAACCAAGTTGGGGTGGTATTACAATCTATTACTCTAACCAATTATCTTGTATTAGCACCACTTGCTTTAGTGATGAATATGGGGAATACATTTTTGCTAATTTTACTGTAAAAAACCTTAAGACACCTATAACAATCGGTGCCATTTACCGGATACCTCACACAAACATCCCAAATTTCAGTGAGAAATTAAAGTCACTAATAACAAACAGACAAATGAATAAGCACCACCTTCTCTTAGCTGGAGACGTCAACATCAACCTTGGCTTACTAGATGATCAGCCTGTAACTGATTTCATCAACAATATGAACAACACACTTCTCATACCAACAATAACTAAACCAACCAGGCTCACTGAGACAAGTGCAACCATAATAGACCACATATGGACCAATATACTAGCCCCCCTTAAATCAGGGATAATCACAGATAGCACTACAGACCACTACCCTACCTTCCTCCTGACAAACATTAATAAACCACCACTTGAATACAACAAAGTCTCATTTAGACTCCATGACGAGGCCTCCATAAGGAAGTTCACAACTGACCTAGAGATTGTTGACTGGCCTACAGAATTCTCCAAGGCCAATGGTATTGATGACTGGACAGACATTTTTCTTAACAAATTACTTAGACTATACAACAAACATTGTCCTATAAAAACGAAACATATCACAAACAAACGGCTTGGTTGCCCATGGCCAACCAGCACCATTCTGAAATCCATTGACAAGAAACACCAATATGAAAAGCAATATAGACAGGGCTTAATACACAAAGATATTCTTAAACACTATTCATCAGTTCTCACCAAAGTAATAAAGAAAGTCAAACAACTATACTACTCTAGTAGATTCACAGACACTAGAGGAGATATAAAAAAGACCTGGAAAACACTCTCTCAGATTCTAGAGACCCACAAACTGAAAAAAAAAAACAAGAATATTGTCCTAACTAAACCTAATGAAACACCACTACATCCCACTGACACAGCTAACAAGATAACGACTTCTTCTCAACCATAGGATCTAATCTCGCCAATAAAATCCCACATACTGATGCCCATGCCGGGGACTACCTAGATGGGAATTTCCCAAATTCCTTCTATCTTGCACCAACTGAGCCCTCGGAAGTCACCGAGATTATAAAGTCACTTAAAAAACAACTCAGGGAATCTGTCTAATGTCCCACCATTACTGTACAAGCGAGTGGCCCAATCCTTTCGCATGTTATTTCATTACTTTTTAACAAGTCACTAGAAACTAGCACCTTCCCGAAACTACTCAAGATGGCAAGGGTTAACACCAATACATAAAGGTGGTGACCCTACAGACTTAAACAACTATAGGCCAATATCAAACTTACCATTTGCTATCCAAAATCTTTGAGAAACTCGTGCACAGGAGACTATATTCATTTATAACGGCACAAAACATACTCAACCCCTGCCAATTTGGATTTAGGAAAAATAGAAGCACTAATGATGCAATCATAAAAATGCTAGATCTGCTTTACACAGCATTGGAAAATAAGGAATATCCACTAGGAATTTTTATTGACCTAAGAAAAGCTTTTGACACAGTAGACCACGACATCCTACTCCACAAACTTGACCATTACGGTATAAGAGCCATGCGCTTGCTTATTTCAAATCTTACCTTACTAATAGGTACAGTATGTTACCATTAAAGACACAGCATCAACAACACGGCCACTTGATACTGGAGTTCCGCAGGGAAGTGTCCTTGGTCCCCTGCTCTTCCTCATATACATCAATGATCTTCCAAACGTATCCCAACACCTGAAATCCATTCTCTTTGCTGACGACACGACTTATGTCATCTCTCACCCTAATCTTGCCACCCTCAACACCATTGTTAACGAGGAGCTGATCAAAATATCGACTTGGATGACAGCCAATAAACTTACGCTTAACACTGACAAAACCTACTATATTATGTTTGGTAGCAGAGCAGGAGATGCACAAATTAACATTAAGATCGACAACACTCTAATTACCAGACATAAGAGGGCAAATTCCTAGGCCTATACCTTGACAACAACCTGAATTTCAGCACCCATATCCAACACATAACCAAAAAAGTATCCAAAACAGTTGGGATCCTCTCCAAGATACGATACTTACGTGCCACAAAATACCCTTCTCACACTATACCACTCACTTATTTATCCATACCTACACCTATGCTATTTGTGCTTGGGGATCAACTGCAGCAACACACCTAAAGCCAATAATAACCCAACAAAAAGCTGCAGTAAGAAAATCACTAAATCCCATCCCTGGCAACACCCCCCCCCACTCTTCATAGATCTAAACTTACTCCCTGTTCAGTACATCTACACTTACTACTGTGCAATCTACATCTACAGGACCTTAAACTCCAATATCAACCTTGACCTAAAACGCTTTCTTGATAGTTGTCACAGAACCCATAGGCATAACACCAGACACAAACATCTCTACGACATTCCCCATGTCCAACTAAACCTTTACAAAAATTCAATGTATGTCAAAGGCCCTAAAATCTGGAATACCCTACCTGAGAACTCTAGAACTGCAGACACATTCATCATCTTCAAAACTACCATTAGAAAACATCTTATCTCCCTGATAAACCCCATCAACTAACTACACGAATACCACCTGGTGGTTCACACTTACACTCACTCACCCATTGACCATAAACAGAAATATTAATCTCAATCTTAAAATAATGAATCCTATGATACTCCAATACTGAAACTATGTACTGTGCCAAAACAAAAGCATTCACATTGCTAAACTCACAAACTAGTATTTAGTCACTTAGCCATAATACCAACTTACCTCATAATTTGTAATGTTTTAAAATAAAGAATTAAACTAAGTCTGCCCGAAATGCCTAGCCATGCTAGGCGTTCTAGTGGTACACTCTGTAATCATTATTTAACTACATGTAAACCACACAACAACCAAATTCTGTAAATTCAACATTGTAATTTTTATAGAGAATAAACTTTGAATTTGAATTTGAATACTGTCTGAAGTTGTTACAGGGCTGAGTAAGCCTCCACAGTGAGGCTGCCAGTTTGGACCACAAGGCGGCTGAAAAATATGTGCATGAATTCCAGGAGTACATAGAGGCTGAAGGACTGAAACCTGAACAAGTGTTCAATTGTGACGAAACAGGCCTCTTTTGGAAGAAAATGCCAAAGAGGACCTTCATTACACAAGAGGAAAAGGCAATGCCAGGACACAAGCCTATGAAAGACAGGCTGACGCTAATATTCTGTGCTAATGCTAGTGGGGATTTCAAAGTGAAGCCATTACTAGTGTACCATTCTGAAAATCCCAGAGTGTTCAGGAAAAACAATGTTATGAAGAGTAAATTGTGTGTGTTTTGGAAATCTAATAATAAGGCATGGGTCACGAGGGAAATTTTCGTCGAGTGGTTCAATGAAGTGTTTGGCCCTAGTGTGAAGGAGTATCTCCTGGAAAAGAAATTGGATCTCAAGTGCCTGCTAGTAATGGACAATGCACCTGCTCATCCTCCAAACTTGGATGACCTAATTTTCGAGGAGTTTGGGTTCATCACAGTAAAGTTCTTGCCCCCGAATACCACTCCTCTCCTCCAACCCATGGACCAGCAGGTTATTGCAAACTTTAAAAAACTCTACACAAAAGCAATGTTTCACAGGTGCTTGACTGTGACCACAGACACTCACTCGACCCTAAGGGAATTTTGGAGAGAACACTTCAGCATCCTCCACTGCATAACCCTTATAGGTATGGTTTGGGAGGGAGTGACTACCAGGACTTTGAACTCTGCCTGGAGAAAATTGTGGCCAGATTGTGTCGACAAGAGGGATTTTGGAGAATTTGGGACTGACCCTAATGAGCCTATGTCTGTTGTAAAATCAATTGTGGCACTGGGGAGTTCCATGGGGTTGGATGTGAGTTTGGAGGATGTGGAAGAATTGGTGGAAGACCACAATGAAGAGCTCACCACTGAGGAGCTGCAAGAGCTTCATCAGGAAGAGCAACACATCGCAGCTCAGAATCTTGCTGCAGAGGAGGAGGAAGAGAGATGGAAGAAGGTGCCTTCTTCAGAAATTAAAGAGATTTTTACTATGTGGGGTAAGATGGAAAGCTTTATGGAGAAACATCACCCTAACAAGGTTGTTGCAAGCCAGGTTGGCAACATGTACAGTGACAAAGTCTTGGGCCATTTTAGGGAAGTGTTAAAGAGACGCCAGAAACAGAGCTCTCTCCACAGTTATTTTGTGAGACAGGACTCCAGTGACTCTCAGGTGGTCCTAGTGGCATTAAGAAACAGAGAAGAAAAGCAACCCCAGAAAAGCAAATGGTACCTGAGGTGTTGATGGAAGGGGATTCCCCTTCCAAACTATAAACAATCCACTCTCTCTCCTCCTCCAGTCTCCCATACACTAAGAAGAATCTCCAATAAAGGTAAATGTTATGCTGTTAATGTTTCATTCATCATTTCCCATTGTATTGTTTATGTACTACAAGCATATTTCATGTTAAAATTTTTTTTGTTTTAATACTTCTAGGTGTCAGGAACGGATTAATTGTGTTTACATTATTTCTTATGGGGAAAATTGATTCGTAAATTGTAAATTTCGTTTGTAGTAACGGCTCCAGGAACGGATTAATTACGAAAAACCTGGAGACCTGGAGTTTACCTGAGAGAGTTCCGGGGGTCAACGCCCCCGCGGCCCGGTCTGTGACTAGGCTCCTGGTGGATCAGAGCCTGATCAACCAGGCTGTTGTGCTGGCTGCACGCAAACCAACGTACGAGCCACAGCCCGGCTGGTCAGGAACCGACTTTAGGTGCTTGTCCAGTGCCAGCTTGAAGACTGCCAGGGGTCTGTTGGTAATCCCCCTTATGTATGCTGGGAGGGACCACTGTATATATATATATATATATATATATATATATATTATATATATATATATATATATATATATATATATATATATATATATATATATTATATTGTCGTGCCGAATAGGCAGAACTTGCGATCTTGGCTTAAATAGCAACGCTCATCTTGCCATATAGGACAAGTGAAAATTTGTGTATGCAATAATTTCGCCAAAATCATTCTGAACCTAACGAAAAAAAATATATTTCACTGTCTTTGTTTAGTATTAAATTATTGTAAACAAATTTAAAATATATTTAGTTGAGTTAGGCTAAAATATATTCTTGTTATAATAAGGTTAGGTAAGTTTTCTAAAATTCTTTTGGAGCAAAATTAAATTTTTTACATTAACATTAATGAAAAAAATATATTTTAAACGTATAAGAAATTTTTTTAGAAAGGACTTAATTCTAAATGAGTTCTTGCTAATTGACCAGTTTTACATATTCGCCGTCTCTCAACCCTGAGTAGAGTTTTTTTAGTTTAATATGTTTATTATGCACCCCATACCCATCCTGTGGGCGGTAGTCAAAAGATTACAGAGGTACATAATTGGTCCAGGGACTGGACTCCAAAGTTTTGATAGCTGAGCAAGTTACAGAGGTAATCTGAAACTCACAATTTACAAAGGTAATGAACTCACAATTTACAAAGGTAATAAACTCACAATTTTACAAAGGTAATGAACTCACAATTTACAAAGGTAATGAACTCACAATTTACAAAGGTAATGAACTCCAGGTAAGTCTGGTCACAATCATGACAAGTTACAAAGGTATTTACAGATTACAGAGGTACGTAATGGGTCCAGGGACTGGCCCCAAAGTTTTGATAACTGAACTAGGTACAAAGGTAATGAGCTCACAAGTTACAAAGGTAATGAATTCTGTAGAATGGTTACTTACGTTTATACTTTGGCTACAATCATGAACAAATTATAGAGTAATGAGCAATTCACACTTCCACACCCGGTCACAACTGTAATGAGTTATTGGTGCAAATATTGATTGTTGAGTCACACACACCACACACACACACACACACACACACACACACACACACACACACACACACACACACACACACACACACACACCACACCACACCAGAGAGGACGTGTGCTGCTGCTACCCCCTGGTGTTGACTGGGTGCAGTAATATTTTCATAACATGGCGCAGGCTTGTCGCCGGCGGGTTAATACAGTCTGTATTGAATTAACCAGTGGAGCTATCACGGGGCCGTCTATGGAGTTACTTCTACCAGCAATAATTAGAGACACCTACGGCGTAGCTACTGAAAAGATTTGTGGACTTGCCTTGAATGGCATGAAGAGGATATTTCTTAAATTCAATTCGGCGAGTATGTATGAGGCAGTGGTGAACAAGTTTCAGGAAGTGGCCATACCTGTGAATCATGCTGTCACGGTGAGGATGCATGATGTATCAAGTTACTTCACTTGGGTGAAGATCAGGAATGTGCCATTTGAGGCGGATGCATTGACATAAGGTTGCCATGAGTAAATATGGGACGGTACACACTGTCACGCAGGAAGGTGGTCAGCTGGTATGTATATGGGGATACCTGAGGGTACGTACTCTGCAAAGATGACGATACGACATCCTATACCGTCGTATGTGGTGATGGACGATTTCAGACTCAGGTATTTGTGACATATGCAGGGCAACAACGCACTTGTCGTTTGTGCGAGTCGTAATGAACACCTGCCAGTGCAATGTGGTAGAGGATGTGGAGACAACGACCTGCAACAACGAAGAAACGTAGAGGAGAGGAGAGTGGAGCAAGAGCAGCCTTTTTCGACACTGCCTCCGCAGAGTGCGTCATGGAGTGAGGAGGTTGAGAGGGCAGAGAAGATGGCAGGTGCTACGAGTGGGGGGGACTCCCCTTCCTTGGACGTGGTTCAGGCATTGGAGGAGATCATCGCGGAAGTGAATGATAGCAAGGGGAAGCATCGATAGGACGACGCTTGTGGACATTTTGGGCAGCGGGGCCTTATCAGGAAGAAGGCACGGTCTGGATCTTGAGACTACTATAGAGGACGGAGGGGCGAAGGTATTTCATCCCAAGGTGTGTGACAAGGCTGTCTTGTCGGTGAATACGGTGGAGGTTGAGGTTCATCGTGGTGATGAGGTTGATGACGAGATGCAGGTCGACGGTACGACGCGAAGCGAGCAGCAGCGCTTTATGATTCAGATGAAGTGCTTACGCCCACACAAAGTTCAGGGAAGAAACATGGGCAGATGTCACACAGAGGGGTTCAAAGACACTCAGGGACAGGGATCGAGTAAGGGTGCACAAAAAGGGGGAGAGGGATAAGAGTGCAATGAGGCGATCAGGTGACAAAACGTTGTCAAGAGGGAAACCTTCTTTGTCGGTTTTAAGTGCTTGACATTGAACATCAATGGTTTGAGGTCGAAGAGAAAGTGTGAGTGGTTTAGGGAGTTTTTGGAGCGTCATGGTGTTGACGTTGTGTTCTTGCAGGAGCATAATTATAGACATGGTTATGAGTGAAGGTGGAGGATATAAGGTGTATGTTGAACGGGCAGTCAGATTGAAAGGCGGTGTGGCTATATTGGTAAAGGAAACTAGCCGTTGGTTGTTAGGCATTGTGAAGGGGGGGAGGGGAGGGTGATATGTGTGGATGGATTATGGGGTCAGGTACAGATGACGTTGGTGTGTGTATGGACCCGCAGAGGGTGACGTACGCATTAAGAATAAATTTGTGAGGAACGTGCTGGTTTACTACTGCGTGGATTGCTGGGGGCAGCCGTGATAGGAGGTGATTGGAACTGTGTGATAAGGGTAAGGATGTGGAACCGAGGGGGGCGGGGCATTGTATGGGAATATTGGGAGAATTGTTATCAAGGGTGGGTTTGATCAATATCTGGAGAAGGGGGAGGTAGAGCATACATTTATTAGGCGTGGGTATGCTGCTAGGCTCGATCGTTTGTACGTCCCCAGAAGGGTAGTAATACATAGGATGAGGGTGTTGGATGTGGTATTTTCTGATCATAGGGGTGTTATGGTGGATTTGGGTTGGGAGGGGTTGCACGAAGGGTAGGGGGTATTGGAAGTTAAATGTAAAGTTGTTGCATAAAGAAGAATATAGACAGTCATTTAAACAGTTTTGGGGGGGGTTGGAGGCAGAAGCACCTGGGAATGGTGATCTGGTTAGATTGTGGGACTCGGTGGCAAAATCAGGTATTAAGGATTTTTATGTACGTAGTGGGGGGGAATATAATAGGTTAAAGTATGAGTTTCAATCTTATCTTGAGGGGCAGTTGAAAGCTTGCTACGAACGTGGGAGGGTTAGTTACCCGGTGGGAGATATTGAGGGATTAAAGGAGAGCATTAGGGATTTGCAAAATGAAAGATTTGATGGTGCACGCATTTTGGCGGGGTTGGAGGAGGTGTTATGGGGTGATAGGCCATCGGCGTGTGTATTGAGAGGACAGCGTAAGAGGAGAGTGGCTACGGAGATGATGGGATTAACTGTTCATGTGGGGATGGGAGGGTATAGGGAAGGGCAGGTATTGATGTTGACTGAAGGTATGAGTGGATATCTTGATGCATGGTTTAGGTCATATGCACAACATGTGGGTATACGAGATGATGCTTTAAGGGAAAACGGGTGGTTATGTGCAATGCGAGTTTGATGGTAGAGATAGGGGGACTTTGGAAGGACAGATTATGGAAGGGGAAATTTGGCAACTATAGCAGGTGCAAGTTTAGGAAAGGCACCGGGTGTAGAGGGTTCCCTAATGATTTTTATTTTAAGAACTGGGAAGTTTTGAGGGATTTTTAGTCAGATTGTTCAATGTAATGGGGAAAGATGGGGAAATGGGTGACAGTAAAGGGACTGTGTTTTTGTATTAGTGCAAAAGGGGTGGACAGACCTGGTGAAGATTCCCCTGAAAAATTTTGCTTATGTGCGGGATTAAAAGTTTTTTGAAAGGGATTAGGGAAACAGAATAAACGGTTTTAGGTAAAGAAATTTGATAGAGGAAAATTGGATCCCGGGTAGTAAATGTATGAAGGGCAGGGTTATTAGGAGTTTTATAAGCATGGGGGGGAGGGGGGGGATGTTTTGGCTCGGGGTTTGGAGAGTGCTTAGATAGCGTAGAAGGGGGATGCATTATGGAGTTTTATGCTTTGGGTTGGGGTTTCGGGAGGGAAATTGTTTTTGGGCAAAAACTTTGATCGGGGTGCAGTTATGGAATAAGGTTAATGAACGATAGGTAATAGCATAGAGATGGGGGGGGGTTTTGCGACAGGGATGCCCTCTTCGAAAATTTTGTTTGCATGTTTTAGAACCCTTTTATAGGGCAGTTAGGGGGAGTATAGCAGAGGAGGTTGGTTTTGCACGAGAAGGGGGGGCGGGTTAGTGGATTACGTGGATGAAGACTGTCTTGGTGAGGATGTGAGGGTTTACATAAGGTAAAAGGGGTGATAGACGTTTTTGGTGAGGTACGGGGATGAAAAATTAATGTGTAAAGCCCAAGTATTTGGATTGGGGAAGCGTACATAATGGGGACTGTTGAGGGGGGGTTTGGGTGTGGTAGATCAGTTGTTGATATGTGGGTTGTGTTGCGGAATGTAGGGATGCCAAGGGGCAAATTCGAGGCGACATGGATGGAGTTTTGAAAAGTTTGGGGAGGTTTGAGGGAGAGAAATTAACTTTGCTAAAAGGGTTATAGTAGAATGTCCTGTTGTATAGCAAGTTTGGCACTTTTGGGGCAAATACCCGTTCGAGGTGTGAGGGCAACAGTTGCAATGGGGTATTCAGTTTTATATGGGGTTCAGGTTGTGACGGGCTAATGAGGGGGGTTGCGTTTCCCCGTTAGCAAGGGGGGGGGGCTTATCCCTCTTGAGAAGCGTATTTTGATGGTTTCTAAAAAAGGGGGTTTGTGAGGGGGGGAAAGTGAGCAGGGGGGGGGCCCCTAAAAGAGCGCATGGTTATGCAACGGTGGGGGAGGTAGGGATTTAATTTTTGGGGGAGGCTATTTGCGAGTTTTACTGAGGTGGGGATCCGAACGCTTTAATTAAAGGTTTTGAGGGGAGGGGGTGGGTTGTGGGGCGGCGTTGAGGGGGCTCCCCTATGTATGCAGGGGGTTCTGTATGGAAATGTCTTCAACAACTACGTGAAAAACCAAGTGTCAGGGAGGTTATGTTTAGGTTTTTACGGGGGATCTTGCGTTGGGGTTGTTTTTTTAATAGGAGATTAAGGGAGGGTGGGGAGTGCAAAGATGTGGAGTCCGGAAACTATATTTCACGCTGTGTACTTTTGTACTTGTTTAAAGATGTGAGGGGTTGGCTAAGAGGGTAGTTGGGTTTAGTGGGTGGGGAAGGGTTACAGGTGTTGCAGGTGTTAAAGTTTAGTTAGGTGGGTGGAGTCAGCAGGTGGGAAAGGGGTTTTGTATTTTGGTTATGTTTTTTTTTAATTTTTGGGCAATGGGGGGTGGGAGCCCAGGAAAGGATAAAAGTGTTGGGGCCACGTGTATGAACAAAGTGCCGCAATGGGATTTTTGGGGGGAAGATGGGAAACCCGATTTACTGAAGGGGTTATCGTAGATTTTGGTGAAAGGGTTTAAGGATTTAAATGTAAAGTAAGGGGTTGCGGTGGGCTAGTTTTCTTGGATGGAAAAGTGTATGATGTTAGCGTGGTTTACTGGAGTTTACCTGAAAAAGGTTTCGGGGGTAAAGCCCCCGCGGCCCGGTTGTGCCAGGCCTCTTGGTGGATCAGACCCGACAAACCCGGCTGTTATGTGGCTGCACGCAAAGCAATGTAGGCCACGCCCGGCTGGCAGGAACGACTTTGGTGCTTTTCCCGTGCCGCTTGAAGACTGCAGGGGTCTGTTGGTAATCCCCTTATGTATGCTGGAGGAGTTGAACAGTCTCGGGCCCTGACACTTTTTGTATGGTCTTTAACGTGTTGTGACCCCCTGTTTTCATTGGGGGATGTTTATCGTCTGCCAAGTCTTTTGCTTTTGTAGTGAGTGATTTTCGTGTGCAAGTTCGGTACAGCCCTCTAGGATTTTCCAGGTGTATATAATCCGTATCCTCCCCCCTGCGTTCCAGGGAATACGGTTTAAACCTCAAGCGCTCCCCGTAATTGAGGGGTTTTATCTCGTTATGCGCGCGTGAAGGTTTCTGTAATTTTTTGGTCAGCAATTTCACCTGCCTTTAAAGGTGCTGTTGTGTGCAGCAAATTCCAGCCCAGATAGAACAAGTGACCCGAAGAGTGTCTCATGGGGTTGGCCTCCCCAGTTTTGAAGGTTCTCATTATCCATCCCGTCATTTTTCTAATAGCTTTTTTGTGAGTGAGTTTGGTCTGGGTAGTTTTGTAAGATTGTTTTTAAAATTGTTTTTTGAAGGTTTTTAAACAATATGTAAGTAGTGTTTTTGCACTCATTATTTTTGTGTATAAGTGTGGGGAGGGTACATTACGTATTTGTGTGTTTTTTGGTTGAGGTGACACAAAAGGATGCCTAAAATATGTTGGATTTCCTTTTGTATCAAAGGTGTTATACAGAGATAGTACGTGGTGTATTGATGTGTGGTTTTTTTTGTATTCAACACATGCTTGTGAGTTCCCTTTTTCGTTATTTTTTTTAATTTTTTATTTCAATGTATTTGATGATTTACAACGGTATTATTTTAGGCAAATAATAAGTGTAACATATTTTGTGGGAGGGGGGGAGTGGTTACTGTGTGCATAGCGGTATACGTCTTGGTATTATATCAAATTTTGTGTTAGGATAACAGTGGCTTTTTTAATATTGTCGAGTAGTTTTTTAAAGAAAAAATGGTGTGTTGTTAAACAATTGGTGAAAAAGGGGTTTTAAAAAGGGGGGGGGTAAGTTAAATGTTGAATTTATGAATGCAGTTTTTTGTGAGATATTGTAATTTGCGGTTGGATCGGGTAAGGGATTGTTTTTTATTTTGTTTAAATTTTCACAGTTTATATTGTTTTTTAAAGGAATTAAAACTAATGGCATAATAAATCTTAGTTTTAGTGAAAAAGTAAATTTGTAATTTATGAAAGGTCATTGTTTTGCTGACAGCCTAATATTTTATAAAAAATTTTTATATAGTATAAGGGTTCAGGGGTAAAAACTGTTCAAAGGGATGAGAGAAAATTTTTTTTTAAGGGCACGCAAAACGTACAGTAGTTTGTTGAAGAACTTAATTGGCTATGTATAACCCGTTTATTTTATATATATATATATATATTATATATATATATATTTAATATTTTTATTTTTTTTTTAAAATATAAAAAAATTTTGGTTTTTAATTAAAATAAAAAATTTCCCCCATATATTTGTATATATTTATATATATTTTTATATATAAATTTTTATATTATATATATATAATTTATAATATTTTTTTATTTATAAATTTTATTATTTTTGTGTGTGTTGGTGTGTCATTAATAATTGTCATTTAAAAGTCAAAAATCTGAATGTTTTTTTTTCAGAAAGGGCCCCCTATGCCCCGGAGAAATTTAGTTTTTCAGGAGCTCAGAAAAGAAAGTTTTCCAAAGAATCAAGTGAAAGAAATGCTGCTGCGATCTTGGCAAAGACAAAACGTGTTACAGAATTTTTCTCTGCGAGTAATGAAGAACCAATACCACTACCAGATGATGTTTCTTCTGAGGACCCACCAGCATTCCCAAGTACATCTGCAGAAAATAAAAAGAACATATCAAATCAAGATAGTAAATGTGATGAATCACCACAACCACATTCTACAGATACTTGTGTAGACATTAACAGTGAAGCGCCACCATGTGATTCAGACCCAGCCATGTTGTTTCCTCTAAGGGACAACCATGTGTCCTGGTCAACTGCCACCATATACATAGATACCGAAAGTTAACACCAAATATATAAATAAATACACGTCGTTAATTATTATGTAGTGTAGATGGAATATATTACAAATTGAAAATTATAGTCAAAGTTATTCTTAAAGTCAATAAAACTGAAAAAATAAAATCAGATGTCTTCTTCGAAACCTAACCTTTTTTTTCGAAAACTGCTGTTTATCATTCATTTTAGTTCATTTCTTCCTTCAAGGGAGATTCCTTCATGCTGGTGAGGGGCTCTTGGTCCAGGGAATTGGATATGTGCTCCGGTTCCCTGAATTGAGCCTAAATACATTCCATCCCCCCCTCCCAGGTGCGCTGTATAATCTTACTGGTTTACCGTTCCCCGTGATTATAATATAGTTCATTTTCTTATTCGTAATTCAATTTAATTTAGATGTTGAGGGCCCCCCAAACCTAAAGTGCCCCGGGGTTCCCAAGGTCTAAATCCGGCCCTGACTAGGCCGCGGGGGCGCTGACCCCCAAAACCCTCTCCAGGTATACTCATGTAGAGTGCTAGTGGTACAATAGTAGTGGAGTTGAGCGCCTCTGGTGGTGAGAGTGGTGACCTTGAGAGACGTTCCTCCAAGGTGGTGGGGGCATAGATCACGTCCAAGGAATGTGATTTATGCCACCTGGGAGTGAACTTATCCTCCCAGGTGATCCATCACCCCCCACGGGTTGACCCCTCCACCATGAGTAGTACTGATAGAGATGGTGTAGTAGTGCCATCTAGTGGAAGTAGTCAGAGTTAGTTCGGTTATCAGTGATGGTGTTATAGAGAAGATCAGGACAATGACCAACCTCAACGTCACTAAAAGTCAGTTGAACTTTAGTGATCCTGTTGGAGAGATGTGCTGCTCTTCCTCCTGCCACCCCCGCCGGCTTTACCGCTTCATCATCCTTTTTATACATCTAAATAACTAAGTAATTCTCGGTACAACAGCAGAGTTGAGTTGCAGCTCCTGGTCCCCTACCACCAGTTTGGTAAAAAAATTATTAATATTTTGTCTTAATTTTCTTTGGGATCTAATGTCTTGAAGGAGGGGGATTGACCTTAGTGGAGGGGTTTTGATGTGAGGAACTGGAGCTACTCCTCTTCCTCTGATCAAACAAAAACTCACACTAGGCGCTACATAACCCATAATGGTGTATCCAGTTCTGGGCTATTTTTTCCATTGAAAAATAACTTAGTGAAGGTCTCTTGATTCAAGGAATTTGCGCCTTGATCCAAATATAGACTTCCGTGTAAGCAAATTGTTAGTCATCAAGTTTATGTGAAAGAAATATTAAAGAAAAAAATGGCTTATGTTAAACTTTATTGGGTATATTAGTCGGGCAGTAATGTTAATAGTTTATATTACATGATAATGTTTGCCTACAATGTGTAATGTTCATGGTTATAATGCGAATGTGTTTCAGGTGTGGTAACTGAGGAGTGCTGTGCCTGGCTGTGTCTGCTGCAACATTGATCAACACCGCAACATTGACCAGTCTAAGGGGTGGAGACAACCACACTAGTAAATGGTCAGACCCATGATATTTAGTGTTATACATAGGGTTACTCCAGGTATGTGGAGATGCAACAACTGGAGACGACGTCAGAGGTGGGCGGGGCCCACTTGTAAGGTATTTCCAGGTTATAAGTCCACTATAGTTTGGTTATTGAAGCAGATAGTAATTGTATTAGGTAGGAAGGTGGTGGGGAGAGTATAGGAAAGATTGTTAGCAATTGATATCTAAAGTAGCTTAGTGGGAAGCATTATAGCTTATCTCCCGACCAGAGATGAAATCTCTGGCCAGGAAATAATGAGAAATGTATTCTAAAGGTTACTTTGAATGGGGCGGAAATAAGAATTGGAGAAATGGGTTGTAAAGCTTAGAACTGAAGACTGATTAGATTTTAGGAAGTTTGTTAATTTAATGTTTATTATGTAGTCTATAACCATCCTGCAAGATTGTAGGAAGCAGAGATGAAATGTGCAAGTGATATATCATGACTCAGTAGTGGCGTCAACTGAAGAACAGATTCGAGTCCGGGCACAAGTGGGCATGTTCCCTTATATTCACTGGCACTGTTCACATACACTGCAGCAGGCCTACTGGTAGGGGTTTCATCCTGGGGGAGTATAAATACCCTAATGAAAATGTCATAGATGTCATCCTGACTTGATTGTGTAACTGTGTTAATCTACCTGGTTAATAATTATACTGAGATAGTTTAGTCGGGCCCTGATCCACCATGAGGCCTGGGGCGTAGACCCCCGGAAATCTCTCCAGGTAAACTCCAGGTGATCCATTAAGACGAGATTATTATAATCATGGGGAGCGCTAAACCCGTAGGATTATACAGCACATGTGGGGGGGAGGGAAGGTATTCAAGTTCAATTCAGGGAACGGGAGCGCAGATCCAATTCCCTAGATCAAAAGCCCCTCACTAGCGTCAAAGACCTTCCTTTGAGGGGCATAAGACATAAGAAAGGAGCACTGAAGCCGGCCTATTGGCCCATGCTAGACATCTAACTCAACCGCTCATTTGTCTAACCTATTTTTAAAACTACACGGCCAAAATTTTAGCTTCACATAACGGGATAAATTTTCCTTAGGCAGAATATATTATAGCCGGAAAAATCTATAACGGTTCCTCAGAAATGTGGATTTAACTACATCTTTCTATTTTCAGTAAGGTTGTGTAGGGCCTGGAAAAGTAATTTTATGCTTTGAAGTCCCAAAACTATTTTCCGTAGTATAGCCTTGAGTTATAGCTAACGACTCGTGTCTATTAGAGCGTCGGGTTATACCGTATATATTTAGAGACTGCTGATCTTACCTGGACCCCCTTGATCTTGCCTAGACCCCCTTGATCTTGCCTAGACCCCCTTGATCTTGCCTAGACCCCCTTGATCTTACCTAGACCCCCTTGATCTTACCTTTACCTCCCTTCATCCCCCCTTGCGCCGCCACTGCTCTGCAAATTAGTAAAGCCTATAGGTGGAGTATGTTGCATAGTTGTGGTGTGTATATATATATAACACATTGTAGGTCTACAATTATTTAGTGTCTTTCAAAATAACTCACAGAATTAGGTGGTGTTAAGTAGGATAGGTAAGGTATAGAATTGGAGAATCTGCTATATGCATTATGAATGCATATAGCAGGGGAGAGTAATCTGCCCTGAAGACAAAGGGTACGTAGAACTGTGGGCCTTGGAACCCACCAACGACCTTCAGAAGCTGTGGAATCTGTTTTTGCACATAGTTTCTAAGGGTGTTTGTTCCGGGCTTTGGGTAGTGGTTGCGGTGGGTGTTCCACGTATTTTGTTATTGGCAAGTCTAATGTTGCTTTGTTTAGTAAGTTCACAAAACTGACACTTAGGGAGGAAACTTTAGACATTTTGGTATAACCTGGGTTGTTTTGAGATCACTTTCGACTGCACATGGCCTTAGTTTTGGTACCTTTTTTTTCCTGGACCAGATTTCACACTATAAATGGTGTACAATACCAAGTTGGTAAGAGACATTGTGACAGGTATCATTATTCATTTTTTTTTTATTCGCCGGTATTCTCCCGGCCCGGGTCTTTTCCAAGTAGTGGTGACCCGGCCTTGGCTCCCTATCTGGGGAGTGTCTCGAGACTTAAGTCTCCCATGGGAGGAGGTACAAGTACCTCCTCATCTTTGGGACCAAGTGTCCCCAGGCCTAGCCACATTCCCCGCCCTCACGGGGCTCGTAGGGAGAAGCTAGGCCTCTGGTCTGCCATCTACCCCGCCTCAAAGGGGCTCGTGGGGATGGCAGTCTTATGAGCTGCAGATGGTAGCAAGCTCAGGCCGTTTCATTATTCATGAAATGTTTCGCGTGGAGAGTAGGCTTTATTTGTTGACTACGGAGGTAACAGCAGTCTTGGTGACTAAATTGGAGAGTTAATTTTGAGCTCTACTCTCCAACCTTGATAAAATATGGTCAGTCTCTTAGAAGTAAATACAAAGTCGGGCTAATTTCTTGTCTAGCATTGGCAAACAGGAATATTGGAGTTTCTTTTCATGTCTGTTGTAAGCTCCATTTGAATTTTCTTTTTTGTACTGACCCTATTTCAGCTACTAATGTTACTATTACTACTATTAATGTTACTACTACCAGGACATATTGCTAGACTGTCTACCGGCACTTATATTATTACCAGTACTATCACCATTGGCATTATCACTACCACAGGTGGTCTGGTGGCTAAAGCTCCCGCTTCACACACGGAGGGCCCGGGTTCGATTCCCGGCGGGTGGAAATTCCGACACGTTTCCTTACACCTATTGTCCTGTTCACCTAGCAGCAAATAGGTACCTGGGTGTTAGTCGACTGGTGTGGGTCGCATCCTGGGGGACAAGATTAAGGACCCCAATGGAAATAAGTTAGACAGTCCTCGATGACGCACTGACTTTCTTGGGTTATCCTGGGTGGCTAACCCTCCGGGGTTAAAAATCCGAACGAAATCTTATCTTATCTTACCATTTACATTACCGCAGATCTTACCAGTACTACCTACACTACTATTGTTATTACTACTGCTTTTACTGCTACTGTCTATACCACTACGTTTTTTGAAACTTGGTCGATTGACGTCCTTTATAATTTCACCCCCCACGGTTTTTGCGACCTGTCTTGTATTCTATTATAGTTTTTGACCCTTGGTCTGACTTGATACTCGTCCAAGAGATACCAAAAAATCGTCTCGAATTGCTTTTCCATTGTTGGTTTCCGTAAGTGTATTGTAAGTACATTTATATTTAGGTAGTTAGGTTAAGAATAAAATGGAGAATCTGCTATATGCATTATGAATGCATATAGCAGGGGAGAGTAATCTCCCCCGAAGGCATAGATTACGTAGAACTGTTGGCCTTGGAACCCACCAACGACCTTCAGAAGCTGTGTGGAATCTGTTATTTCACGTGGTTTCCGTGGGGATGTTGGTGGGTTTCGGGCTTTGGGTAGTGGTTGTGGTGGGTGTTCTACGTTTTTTATGCCTTTGGCCAAACTGTGCAAAGTTAAATACTGATTCATTGAGTTTACACAATTTAAATTTTTTTTTGAAAATTTAAGCGGCGTTCAGGTTCCTATGAATATAAAAGCATTAGCGTTCAGAATTGCAGTTGGTTTGATAGTTTGTAAGTAAGATAAGATTTCGTTCGGATTTTTAACCCCGGAGGGTTAGCCACCCAGGATAACCCAAGAAAGTCAGTGCGTCATCGAGGACTAACTTATTTCCATTGGGGTCCTTAATCTTGTCCCCCAGGATGCGACCCACACCAGTCGACTAACACCCAGGTACCTATTTGCTGCTAGGTGAACAGGACAACAGGTGTAAGGAAACGTGTCGAAATGTTTCCACCCGCCGGGAATCGAACCCGGGCCCTCCGTGTGTGTGAAGCCGGAGCTTTAGCCACCAGGCCACCAGTTTAACACTTCTTGCAGCAGACGTTAATGAAAATAATGAAAACCTCTGATCTAAAGTGTAGTGTTAGCAGAAAGGAATCACTAACATCTGATGCTGATGAGTATAGTTAGGGGGTGATTTAGATTGGTATTAGTGAGAATAGGATATTAACCCTGCTGGGTTAGAAACCCAGAAAGAGGTAGAGTGGGGGGGGGGGGGCTTGAATGCAGTGGTCCTGAGGTTGTACTTAGAATGCCAGCCATAACTGGCAGGTAAAGGTAGGTTATGAGTTCAGGCTACCATAGTTGTTAGGAAACTGGTTTACGGCAGTCCTCCAAATGGTTAGGTAAGTGTTGGTTGTTAACTTAGTGTGCTGTGAGGGACATGGAATTGCAGGGGAAATAACATTAAGATAATGATCTTAACTACCTTGTTAAATTTGGATGACCTTCAAGAAGTGTTTGTACTAGTGAAGGTATCTTGATGCAAGCAGTTGCAAGTACCCTCCCCTTACTTGGATCAAACCTGATAAAACTTTATAGATCTATAAAGTTGTGCACGTATGTAAAATTGAATGGGGGGGGAGCGGTAAACTTTTAGGGAATCAGGTTTGATTCGGAGGAGAGTAGTGCAAGTTGACTAAAAATTATTTTTTTTCCAGATAAATATAGGCGTCTAAGGGGTATTAGGAGTGGGTTTGGCTAGGTTGCATGTTATGGAGTTTCAAGGGTAAATTGTTTAATTGCCGCAGAATCATCCTAACAAATAAGACAGGTGATCTTGTCTAGTATTCTAATAGTCTTCTAATACAGATAGTTGTGCAGGCGGAAGTGTTTGCAGCGAGGCAAGTGTTCTACATGATTGGGCAGTGGACAGCTGACACTATAAACACAGGGTCACGAAATTTAAAAATGTATCATACCTCAAACAACTAATAATGACAGTATTGAGGCTATCCGCCTCATTACTACTATTGTTAGTAGTGTTGGGGTAGGTATTTTTTTTTTTTTCTTAGAGCTTAAAGCTCCCAAATTGTGTGAATGTTGTCCTGCTGACAAATACAGCAGTTGAGGCTTGTCTCAGTTATTTCCTTTTTCTGTTCCTTGAACATTTCTTTGCTGTGATAAAGAAAGACAGTCTTTCTATACATTTTAATTAATGCTAAAGTTTATCGAATCTTGTAGGTTGAAGATATTCTGCATGTTGTGGGCAGCTGCTGTGTGGTGAAGTCCGCGTTATGGGGAGCTGCAAGTCTTCAGAGAGATCATCACCAACAACGCCAAAACAATGTCTGCAAAGATAAAAGTATGGACATTACTAGATTATTCTAACTGCAGTAAGCAATAGTTTGAAGTCTTACTTTGTATTTAGAATGCTTCCTTCAACATTTTGTAGGAAGAAAAATTGCTAAAATATTTTCAAAGCTGATCTATGAAAAATTACCATGAAATTGGAGTAATCCAAGTTTTTTAAATTACCACAGGTTGATGGAACTGGAAGGGCTGGAGATGTTGATTGTGTGGTGGATGGCAGAGGAGTGACTAGTGGCGCCACTATTCTTGACCTCCATGGCTAAAGGGCGCCATTGACCTGGAGGAGGGGAGGTGATGTCAGTGGTTGTTTGTGGGGAGGGGGAAGGCCGTTAGGGGAAGGGTCGGGGGTTAGGGGGTGAGTAGTTGTTACTGGTAGGAGAGTGATGGGGAGGGAGGAGGGGGGGGAGTGTGTCACTTGGTAATTACCAAGGGACGAACACACTCTTGTTACTGTGTGTTAACGTAACTTGAACCTTGTTGATATTTGACACCCCCTTAACTAGCCCAGACACTCGTTTGCCACATTCGTATTCTAATTCAAATTCAAAGTTTATTCTCTATTAGGATTACAATGCTGAGTTTACAGAATTTGGTTATTGTGTGGTTTACATGAAGTAAAATAATTAGTGTACCATTAGAACACCTAGCATGGCTAGGCATTTCGGGCAGACTTAAGATTTAATTTAAGTTTAGAATATTACAAAATTGTGGTAAGTTGGTATTATGGCTAAGTGACTAAATACTAGTTTGTGAGTTTAGCAATGTGAATGCTTTTGTTTTTGGCACTATACATAATTTCAGTAATGGAGTATCACAGGCCAACTTATGACTAGTTAAGATTCATTATTTTGAGATTGATATTTCTGTTTATGGTCAAATGGGTGAGTGAGTGTAAGTGTTAACCACCAGGTGGTATTCGTGTAATTAGTTGACGGGGTGTATCAGGGAGATAAGTTGTTTTCTGATGGTAGTTTTGAAGGTGATGAATGTGTCTGTAGTTTTAGAATTTTCAGGTAGTGTTCCAGATTTTAGGGCCTTTGACATACATTGAATTTTTGTAAAAGTTTAGTCGGACACGGGGAATGTCATAGAGATGTTTGTGTCTGGTGTTGTGCCTGTGGGTTCTGTCGCAACTATCAAGGAAGCGTTTTAGGTCAAGGTTAATATTGGAATTTAAGGTCCTGTAGATGTAGATTGCACAGTAGTAAGTGTGGATGTACTGAACAGGGAGTAAGTTTAGATCTATGAAGAGTGAGGGGGTGTGTTGCCTGGGATGGGATTTAGTGATTATTCTTACTGCGGCTTTTTGTTGGGTTATTATTGGCTTTTTTTTTTATTTAAAAAAATACAATACATTAAATAAAAAAAAGGTTTATTGTCATTAATTCAAGCAGTAAAATTACAATTATAAATATTAAGCTAGAAGGGTATAAATTTCGTCCGTCCCCTATGCATTATTACTTATCTAAGGTAACACAAAATACACAAATTTTCTTTCCCTTTAAATTAGAAAACCTCTTAAAACATTATAAAAAAAGAAACATTCACAATTTATCCTTAGTGTTTGATTTTGAAAAAAAAAAAAAAAAAAAAACCTTTGTAAAAAATTATCATAAACAAGTGCATATGTAACAAAATACCCAAAAGAACAACGTATGTAATGAAACGGTATCAATTTACTGGACAAATGCAAAATAACCAAACAAATTCAGTACATTACAAAGGGAACCACTTAATAGATGAGTAATTCTGAAACCAAACAAATAACATTTGCAACAACACACCCCAAATTTCTTCCCATTCAAAAACTTAGAGAGATTATGACACATAATACAAAATTGTTTACCCTATACTGGTCATTTTCCCAAACAATATCCCAGGGCCCCAACAAAAACGTTACCGGGTATCACCCCAAGCCTGATACAAGGAAAGTAAAAAAAGAAAACTATATATACAAGTTGCAAAAGGTGCTTTTACATAACACCTTCATGCAATTCAGAGTTTGCTTCACAAGGACCCACTCTCTTAACCACGTCATTTTAAAAAAAAAAATTATTTTCCAAGAAATAGTATATATATTTGTTTGAATAAAACACCAAAACTAACGACATACATTAAACACACCCATACCAATCGTATGCCCCTTCACTCACACATATTCAAGAACCGCCTCGTGTACCCTTAAGGTATTAACTCCCTAAACCCTTGCCCTTTGAAATCGCAATATCCCTTTGAAAATAAGAAAAACCATTGTTTCCCTAATGTCTTTATTTCTCTGCTGTGTACCAAAAATATCGCTACAGTGCTCGATTCTCTCCCCACAGAAAAAATGCCAATATACCCTGACGTAATCCCAAAATCCGACAAAATTTATCCGATTGCATTCTGTCCGGTGTTTCGCCCCCCCCACATCTAAACTTAAAGTTAAGACCTAAAAACCCCCCCCCACCCCCCTTTCTTAAAACCCTACCAAAACCCACAACCTTACGTTTTCCAATTTTTTTACAGAAATAAACGCATAAAGACCTATCAGGATCTCCACCAACACAACACAGCCCCCCCTCCTGACGCGCCTATTCGCTAAAATTTCCCCCGAGGGCAGTATTTTCCCTCCCCCTTAACCCACCCCTCCCTCCCCTCTACCAGTGCCAATTTTTGCCGATTTTATTTGCGGGGAAAATTTTTTACAAAAATTAAACCCCCAACATGTCCAAAAATCTCTTTAATCCTGCCGGTCAACCAATCCCAAAGCCCCGTTTATCCGGTCAAACCCCCCCCTAAACCCACCCGCAAAATCCCCACCCCATAAGCATTGATTTTTCCTTTTACCGTCATTCCGGGTTTGCTTTCCCAAAACATTCCCCCAATTCGCTTCATTTTTTCCCTAAACCCTTTGGCTCCACGAAAAAAAACCGTAGTTTCCTTTCCCCCGAAACCTATAATTCCTGATTGTACCCCAACCCAACCTTGCTTTATCCTGTCGACAATCCCCCCTCACGGCTCAAAAAAAAGGGGTCCTGAATCAATGCAAAAAAAATTTGTGATATGGGAAACCCCCCTGCCGCAATCCCCTATGCACCCTAACAACTTTTCCCAACCTACCGTTTACCTGCACCCTAAACGTAGCCTGCTCGTACAAAATTTTGGGCCCAACTAACAATTTCCTTTCCGAAACCTTGCCACTGCTAAACCCCATAATGCATCTCTCCCACCCCAATCGATGCAGCGTCCCAAATCTAAAAAATATTCCACCCTTATTACCCCCCCGTTTTCCTCAATAACCTGCGAAAAATTCCTTGTCCCCACATAGATCGTCCCTGGCACACCATATTGCCCTGCCCAGAAACACTCCCCAAAACCCGTTTTTTTCCTATTTCCTAACAATTTCGCAAAATTTTTTATGTCCCACAATTAATAAATTTGCCCTAAATTATGTATAAAATTTCCCAATTTTTTTTTTGGGGACTAGAACAACCCCCCTGTTCTTTGTTGCCCCCCAATAATGCCACTTTTTTTCATGGCATTAAATAAATCACCAAAAAATCGCGAATAAAACCCCCAATTGCCCCTTGTAAAAATCACAAGGATTCCGTCAACCCCCGGGGATTCCCTACACTATCCCCCACGCCAACCCAAACTTCTTCATTTATAGGTCCATTCAAACCCCCAACCTGTCCATGTCTCAGATTAAAACTACATATTCGCCCTTTTTCTCCCCAGCGCCCCCTTAGAAATCCCAGCATTTTTGTTTTGCAATTCATACCTGCTCTACAAAGGTATTATAGCCTCCGTTGCCCGAAGGACCTGCCCCCTACAAATTTTCCCCAAGAATCCTGAACCCAATTTCCCATAATTTCTGTGCCTTAGACGTCGCCCTGCTCTCGCAAGACAAACGCCCAAGGACGGTCACCCCAAAAAACCTCAAAATTCCACTTGCTATCCGGCCGCATCAAAAATAATTAAGCTTTTTAAAAATTTTAAATTTAAAACCACCGGATACACTCCCCCCCCCCCTTTTTAAAAACTGTTGCAGTTGATTTTTTAAAATAGTTCAATAGCCCATACTGCTTTTCTTGCTTCTTTTCCTTCTGCTGATAAAAATTTTTCCCCTCACCTTACCGACAGTTCCCCCCCATTGACTACTCAATTCCCCCCTGCCATTTAGCCCACCACCCCTCCAAGCACCACAAAAAACTTCCCCCAAAACCTCTTTTGTGCATTAAAACCCACATTTCAACTTCCAGAAACCTCTGTAACGCCTCGGGAATCCTACCCATCAACATCCACCATAACACCTCGTGATCGGAAAACCACATTTAGCACACTACACTCCGACGCTGACACCTCTAGAAACTTTTTGCATCCAGTCTTACCGCATTCCCTTCTACGAACGTTGCATGACCCCCCAACCACCTCATCCCCCCCCCTACACCGTAACATTTAAAACTCCGCAAAAGGCCCCTAAATATCCTGAAAAAAAAAATCTCCCTCTCGGGTTTGACATCCTTGCGACGACAATGAATCCAATCACCCCCAATAATCGTGACGACTGGGAGTGATCTTAAATGGTACACCAAAAACGTCCCCCAAAAAAACGCATTTTTTTCAGCATACACCTTCCGCCGGGCCGTACACCCCCAGGAAGGCCCCCCGTACCCCACCCCACCCCACAACCCCCAAAAACCCTCCCCCTCTCCCCCCCTCATATGTTTGCAAAAACGGTAGCCTCTTTAACTAAAACCGCAAAAACCACCTTTCAGTCTATTTGAACAGCCCCTTTAAGTAAATAAATAAATTTATTCAGGTATACACAATACAGTTTAAAGAATTTTCATACATAGCAGCAATGTAGAGAACCCAGGGTAACCCAAAAAAGTCACAGAGTGACTTATTTTCCCTTGGGGGCCTTTTTTCCTTATTATTTTTTAAAAAAAGTTATAATATTTTTTTATTATTCTATAATGAAGATAAAATCTTTTACATACTAAAAAGATACTACTACACGAGGGTCATTAAGACTATCTACAAAACGAGGGGCATTAAAACTATCTCTACCGAGGGGATTACGACTATTCAAAACGAGGTCAATTTTCTAGGGGTAAGGTAAAATTTACATATTTTAGCTAAAAAATAAAATCATTCCCCCCCTTTTTGTTGCTTCATTTATCAGACACTTTTTGGACTCTTTTTGAATGTTCAAGCTAGACGGCCTTTACATTTGTGGGGGGGTCTGTTCCATTCTTTATTGCTGTACAATAAAAGGTGTTTGAAACCTGGGCCCGACTGTGGGGTACTACAAAGTTGGCTCTCTCCCCCTAGTACTATGATTGCTGCGGGTTTCCCAACCTTGACAAAATTGACAGCAAGATATTCTGGACACTGTTCGTGAGAATTTAAAAACATGATTTGCATCAGTTTTTTTTACTCTGTCTTCAACATTCAGCATATCCAACTGCTGTAATTCATCCTGGTCCCAGCCCCAGGATGAATCTTACGATTTTGTTTTTGGGGGATTTGCATCTATCTTTCAGTTTTTTTTTCAAGGCAGAGTACCAAGAAGAGCAAGCGTAATCCATATGGCTTGTAAAGGGCAGACATAGGGGCCGCGACCTCAGTAGGTAGACACTGTGGGTTGTCTTTACGGGAACTTCAGCCGGCATTCGCTTTCTTTACTACACTGTTCCCTATCAATTCTCCTGACATGCATGGGTCAAAGGGGGTTCCCAAATTTAAAGAAAACCAAAGTGGGACTCCCCCCTTTAAAAAGAACATTAAAATTTTTTACCCTTCTCAGTTTAGTTTCTTCCAAAAGAAGGGTTTAATTTTTCCCCCGGGGTAATGTAGTTTGTTGTCTACTAACCATTTGCTGCAGGACTCCATTCCATGTTAAAAAATTAGCAATATCTTGTGGGTCTTTACCTGTCACTAAAGAGCACGTCATCGCATACAGTAGGAGTTTTCACTTGACACTGATAGGGATATCTTGGAAAAACATAAGAATAGTAAGGGACCCAGAATACTACCTTGGGAACTCCACATGTTATCGGCAGGGTTCTGATTCCGTTTTGTTGATTTTGCTATTTTCTCCCCTTGCTAAGGTGGACTTAAACCATCTCAGAACCTATCCGATAGCTTGAAATTTCTTTTCATAATAATTGGTTGACAGTATCGAAGGCCTTTGCAGGTCTAAGGTTTTCCATCCTATGAGGTTTCCCTTTTGACATTCAGTTCTCAGGTAATCCATCAATTAAAAGGGGGGTATCGGTTTTAGTAGGATCTTTTAAAGCCCGATTGATAGCTATGGAGAATCTGTTGTCATTTAAGGGACTTAACACTTGAGATACACCGCCCCTTTTCCCGAATTTTAGATATTATACTGAGTATACTAAAGGCTTAGTTGCTTTCATCAGACCTATTATTTTTCTTTAAGATGGAGTAACTCTGGCCCCCCTTAACCCCCGGACGGTATTAGTGGTGATTGATAGATTTACTATGTGGGAATAGGGATTGACATTCAGAAGCACCATCTTTTAGGAAATTAACGGGATTTTAGGGCCTGTGCTCTTATTGGGTTTAACCTGTTTTTTCTTTTTTAATGAAGTCATGAATAACTTTCTGTTGAATTACAAAAATTTCAGGAACGCAATTCACCTAAAAATTTATAATTGTGTTCTTGTAAAAATAAACTCGGGTACTAATTTTTTAACAAAGCCTCCAAAAACTTACGTTTTCAACAGACCGAAAACCCCTTTTTTATTTAAATAAGACACTTGAACGTTTCATTGGGGGTTTACCCTTGGATACCTTGACATTCTTGGTTCCCTTTTTGTATACTCCATTTTTTCCCCCCCCCCCTTTTTCGTTCTCCTTGACATGCTAAAATTGAATTTGCCCTTTCTCACGGGGAACCCTCCACCATCTTTTTCCCCCCACCGTTGTCCCTGGGGTCAAAACATTTGGGGAGTAGATATCACCCCCACACTCTTACGAGAACGCGGCCATATTTTTTTTTTCCCCTTTTTTTAAAATGGGGGGGGGGGGGCCCCCCCCGGGGGAAAAAAGGGGGTTTTTTTAATTTAATTGTTTTTTGGGTTTTAATTTCCGGGGAAATTTTTAAAAAGGGGGGGAAAAGGGCCTTTTTTTTGGGGGAAAAAAGGGTTTTTTTTTTTTTAAAAGGGTTTTTTTTTACAGGGTTTTTTTTAAAATTTGGCTTTTTTTTTTTTTTTTAAAAAAGAAAAAAATTGGGTAAAATTTTTTAAAAAAAAAAAAAACCTTTTTCCAAAAAAACCCCCCAAAATTTAAAAAATTTTTTTTTTTTGGGGGTTTTTTTTTTTTCCCTTTTTCCCGGGGTTTTTTTTCCCCCCAAAATTTTTTTTTTTTTTTAAAATTTTTTCCCCGGGCTTTTTTTTTTTTAAATTTTTTCCCCCGGGGTTTTTTTCCCCCCCTTTTGGGGGGGGGGGGGGGAAAAAATTTTTTTAAAAAAAAAAGGGGTTTTTTTTTTTGGGGGCCCCTTTTTAAAAAACCCCCCAAAATTCCCGGCCCCCCCTTTTTTTTTTGGTTTTTTAAAAAAACCCCCAAAAAAATTTTTTTCCTTTTGGGGGGGATCCCGGAAAGTTTTATTGGGGGGGTTTTTTAAAAGGGTTTTTTCCCCAAAAATTTTAAACCCCTTTTTCCCAAATTTTTTTTAGTTTTTTAAAATTTTTTCCCCCCGGTTTTTTTTTTTCCCCCCAAATTCCCGGGGTTTTTTTTGTTTTTTTAAAAAAATTTTCCACCCACAAAAAAGGTTTTTTTGGGGGTTTTTTAATTCCTTTTTTTTTTTTCCCCCCAATTTTTTTTAAATTTTTTTTGGGGGCCCCCGGGGGGGACTTTTAAAAAAAAACCCAAAAAAATTTTTTAAAAAAATTTAAAAACCCAAACCCAAAAATTTTTGTTTTTATAAAGGGAAAAAGGGGGGTTTTAAAAAAAAAGGGAAAGGGCCCTTTTAACCCCCCCCCCAAAAAAAAAATTTTGGGGCCCTTTTCCAATTTTTTTTTTTTTTTTTTTGGGGGGGGGGAAAAAAAATTTTTTTTTTAAAAAAAAATTTTTTTTTTTTGGGGGGGGGTTTTTTTTTTTTTTTTTTTTTTTTTTTTAAAAATTTTTTCCCTTTTTTTTTTTTTAGGGTTTTTTTTAAAATTTGGTGAAAAGGTTTTTTGGGTTTCTTAAAAAGGTAAGGGGTTTTGGGAAAAATTTTTTTTTTTTTTTGGGTTTTGGGGTTCTTTTTTAAATTTTTAATTTTTTCCCCCGGGGGCCTTTTTTTTTTGGAAAATTTTGGGCCCCAAAAAAAGGGGGGGCCCCTTTTTTGGGGGAAAAAAATTTTTTTAAAATAAAAAAAAAAATTTTTTTCCTTAAAAATTTAAAAAAATTTTTAAAAAAAAAAAAATTTTTTAAAATGGGGGGGTTTTGGGGGTTTGGGGGTTTATTTTCGGGTTTTTTTTTAAAAAAACCCAAAAGGGGGGTTTTCCCCAAAAAAAAAAAAAAAGGGGGGTTTTTTTTTGGGGGAAAATTAAAAATTTTTTGGGGTTTTCCCCCCTTTTTTTGGGGGGAAGGCCCCAATTTTTTGGGTTTTTTTTGGGGGGTTGGGGGGGTTTTGGGCCCCCTTTTTTTAAAAAATTTTTTTTCCCCCCGGGTTTTGTTTTTTTTCCCCCCTTTTTTCCCCCCCCCTTTTTTTGTGGGAAAAAATTTGGGAAAATTTTGGGGGGCCCCCCTTTTTGGGTTTTCCCTTCCCAATTTTTTTTTTTTTTTGGGGGCCCTTTTTTTTTTAAAAATTTTTTTTTTTTTAAAAAAAAAATTTTTTTTTTTTTCCCCCCCCCCCCCCCCAAAAAAATTTTTTTTTTCCCCTTTTTTTGGGGGTTAAACCCCTTTTTTTTTTTTTAAATGTTTCCCCAAACCCCCCTTTTTTTTTTTGGTTTGGCCCCTTTTTAAAAAAAAAATTTGGGGGGGGGTTTTTTTTTGGGGGGGGGAAAAAAATTTTTTTTTGGGGGGGAAAAAATTTTTTTTCCCCTTTTAAAATTTTAAAATTTTTTTTTTTTTTGGGGGGGGTTTTTTAAAAATTTTAAAAAAATTTTTGGAAAAAAAATTTTTTTTTTAAGGGAATTTTTTTTTTTTTTTTTTTTTTTTTTGGGGAAAAGGGGGGGTTTTTTTTTTTTTAAAAATTGGGGTTCCCGGGGGCCGGGAATTTTTTTTTTTTTGGGGGGCCCTTTTTTTTTTGGGGGCTTTTTTTTGGGTTTCCCCTTTTTTGGGGGAAAAAAATTTTTTGGGCCCCCCCAAAAACCCCTTTCTTTTTAAATTTTAAAAAAAAATTTTAAAAAAAGTTTTTTTAAAGTTTTTTTTTTGGGGGGGTTTTTTTTTTTTTTTAAAATTTTTTTTTTTTTTGGGGGGGGTTTTTTGGGGGGGGGGCCGGCTTTTTTTTTTTTTTTTTTAAAATTGGGTTTTAAAATTTTTTTTTCCTTTTAGGGGGAAGGAAAAAATTTTTAAAAAATTTTTGGGGAAAAATTTTTTTTTTTTTTTGGGGCCAAATTTTTTAAAAAAAATTTTTTAAATTTTTTTCCTTGTTTTTTTTGTTTAAAGGGGAAACCCCCCCCCTTTTTTTTTAGTTTTTTAAGGGGGTTTTTTTTCCAAAAAAAAACCCCCCTTTTTTTTGGGGGAAAAAATTTTTTTTTTTAAAAAAATTTTTTTTTCCCCCCAAAAAAAAAATTTTTTTTTAAATTTTTTTTTTCCCAAAAAGGCAAAAAAATTTTTAAAATTTTTAAAATTTTTTTTTTTTTAAAAAAATTTTAAAAATAAAAAATTTTTAAAAAAAAATTTTTAAAAAAATTTTTGGGGGGGGAAAAAAATTTGGCCCCGGGGGTTTTAAAAAAACCCCGGGGGGGGGTTTTTTTTTTGGTTGGGAAAAAAAAACCCCTTTTTTCCCCAAAAAAAAAAAAACCCTTTTTTTTGGGGGTTTTCCCCCCCCCTTTTTGAAAAACCCTTTCCTTTTTTTTAAAAAACGGGGAAAAAAAACCTTTTTTTTTAAAAAAAAACCCCCCCCCTTTTTTTTAAAAACCCGGGGGTTTTTTCCCCCCCCCTTTTTTTTCCCCGGGGGTTTGGCCCCCCTTAAAACCCCCCCCCCCCCCCTTTTTTTTTTTCCCTTTTTCCCCCCCCCCAAAAATTTGAAATTCCCTTTTGGGGGGGGGTTCTTTGGGCCCCCCCCCAAACTATTCCCGTTTTCCCCCCCCCGAAAAAAAAAAACCCACCCCTTTTTTGGGGAAGGGGTTTTTTAAAAAAAAGGGGGTGGGGGGAAAAAGGGAAAAAAAAAAAGGGGGAAAAAAAATAAACCACCCCCCTTTTTTTGGGGAAAAAAAAAAAGGGGAAAAAAACCCGGGGGGTTTTTTTTTTAAAAAAAAAATTTGGGAAAAATTTAAGGGGGGAAAAGGGGGGGGTTTTTTTTTTTTTTTTAAAAAAACCCCCGGTTTTTTTTAAAAAAACCTTTTTAAAAAAAATTTTTTTTTTTTGGGGAAAAAATTTTTTTTAAAAAAAAGTTTTTTTTTAATTTTTATAAAACCCCCGGGGGGTTTTTTTTTTAAAAAAAATTTTGGGGTTTTTTTTTTTAAAATAAAAATTTCCCCCTTTCAGGGGAATTAAAAATTTTTTTTTTTAAAAAAAAAATTTTGGGGAAAAAAAAATTTTTTTTTTTAAAAAATTTTTTTTTTAAAAAAAAAAAAACCCCCCCCAAAAAAACCCCCCCCCCTTTTTTTCCCCCTTTTTTTAAGGTTTTTTTTTTAAAAAAAACTTTTTTTAAAATTTTAAAAAAAAATTTTTTTAAAAAAAATTAAAAAAACCCCGGGGGTTTTTTTCCCTAAAATTTTTTTTTTAAAATTTTTAAACAAAAAAATTTTAAAAATTTTAAAAATTTTTCCCTTTTTTTTTTAAAACCCTTTTTTAATCAAACCAAAAGGGGGGAAAAATTTTTTTAAAAAAATTTTTAAAAACCCTTTTTTTCCCAAAAAAAAAAAAAAATTTTTTTTTTTTTAAAAAACCCCCCCCAAAAAAAAAAATTTTTTTAAAAAAATTTTGGGAAACCCCCCTTTTTTTTTTTTCCCTTAAAATTTCCCCCAATTCCCCCCCACCCCCTTTTTCCCCCCCCTTTTGGGGGGGTTTTTGGGGAAACCCCCCCCCCCCAAAAAATTTCCCAATTTTTTTTTTTTTTAAAAAAACCAACCCTTTTTTTTTTTTTCCCCCCCCAAAACCCCCCCCCCACTTTTTCCCCAAAACCAAAAATTTAAAAAAAAAAAAATTTCCCCCCCCCAAAAAAAAAAAAAAAGGGGGGGTTTTTTTCCCCAAAAATTTCCCCCGGAAAAAACCCCCAAAAAATAAAAATTAAAAAACCCCCCCCCCCAAAAAACCCAAAAACCCTTTTCCCCCTTTTTTTTCAGGAAAAGGGGAAAAAAACCCCCCCAAAAATTTAAAAACCCCCCAAAATCCCCCTTTTTTTTTCCCCCAAACCCCCCCCCCCCGGGGGGGTTAAAAAATTTTCCCCCCCCCGGGGAAAAAACCCCTTTTTTTTTTTTAAAAAAAAACCCCAAAAACCAAAATCCCTCCCCCCAAAAAAAACCCCCAAAAAAAACCCCAAAAAAAAAACCCCCCCCCAAAAACCCCCCCCCAAACCCAAAAAACCCCCCCCCCCCCCCCCTTTTCCCCCCTTTTTAAAAAAAAAAAAACCCCCCACCCCCCTTTTTTTCCCCACCCCCCAAAAAAAAAAAATTTAAGGATACGAGTAATTCAGCCCTCAGCAATGGAAAAACTGCTGCTTACGTACCATACTTTACTGTTTCAGAATACATTAATAACAATCGCCCGTTGCAAAAAATGTCAAGTGAAAAGGCCGTATCATCCCCGACCCCCTTTTTCCAGCGTTCCACCATTCTCAAAGAATTTTCCTCCCTAGCCTTTCCCCCATGGTCCCTTTTATATTAAATGCCCCCATATTAATTTAAATACCCTTCCTGCCTTCTCACCACATCCAGTCCCAAACTCTGTCTCTTCCCCTCCCCTAGCCCCAAATTTATCTTTGTTTTCCTTTAAACGTTTTTCCGGGCATGCCTGTCGCCCCTCCAAACATGCCAAACCACCCCTCCCAAATCCTCAAACTTGTTTTCCCCCCGGGAATAGGAGTGTGTGTCATTCCCCGTAATACCACATGAAAGCCTAATCAAGCCCCCCCCTGACCCCCCCCCACCCGCACACTGGGCCCGGGCCCCAAACCATAAAAAGGATCTTGCACACATGCAAAAAAAAACTTTATAGCGGGGAACCCTGCCTCAAGCCCCCCAAACCATGTTCCCCCACACCTCCCCCACGTCCCTTTAAACTGAATTCTCGCTTTTGCCCCTTTATACAACGTTTTTCCCAAACCCAACCCCCCCAATCTCAATCCCCAAAACCTTGTTTTTCTAAGGATCTGTCTTAAAACCCCCCCTTTTTCCCCCTGATCATAAAGCACCCCGCCAACAATCGCCAAACCCTTCCCCCCCTTTCCCGGTCCCCCCAAAACTCTAACAAACCCCCTTTTGGGAAAAACCGTGCCCCAGACCATTCGACCGTCCTGGCAACCCCAGTTTTACCTTTTTAAAAATACAAAAGTCCCACTACCTTTTAACCTATTCCCCAAAAATTTTTGCGAAAAAAAATTTTAGTCCGGCCCCACATGGAGTAATCGCCCTGGGAATCCTTAAGGGAGTTTCTGCCCCTTACCCTTTGGGGACAAGCCCCTACAAACCCCTTTTACTTTGCTTCTCGCCCAAATTTTCCCCCCCTCTTTTTATTCTATTGAAAAACCCTTTTAAAAACCCCTTAAAAAGGGGTCCCAATGTTTTAAGTAAAAAATTTAAATTTGGGGAGTCCATCCCAAAACCTTTGGGGCTTTGGCCCCCGCACATTCTTTCAAAACGCTCTCCATATCTCCCCCTCTTCAATCTCCCCCCACCCAAAGCTTCCCTGTCCTTTCTCCCCAGAGCTACGGGGGTTACAGCACACACCCCATCAAGTTTCCCCCCTATTAAAATCCCCTTTTCTTTTCCCAAAAAAGCCCATAAAACCCCCCCCGCGAAAAATACTCATCCCCTCCGTTGTTTTTTAAAACCTTTCCCCCCCCTTTAAAACCCCTTTACCTCAGTGTGCACTTCCAAATCTGCTATTGGGTCGCTGTCCTCCTCTGCTGTTTGTCTCCCCAAAAACAAAATGCCCATGGCTTTCCCCCCAAAACTTCCTCCCACACCCGCCTAACCCGCCCCCGCATGAAAACCCCCTCCTGACCTCTCTTATCCTGCTCCCTTTAAATCAAACTATTGCCTCTGTTTGGGAAAACCCCTCCCACCACCCTTCTCATGATAGTATTTCCCCAAAAACTTTCCAAAAAAATTTGTTTAAACCAAACTTCAGTCGATTTATACCTTTCCCCCCCCCCCACGTAAAACCTACGGAAAACCTCTCCTTGGCCCCAAAAAGTCCACCCAAAGAAAAACATTATCAAACCCCTTTTTTGCGTCCTCCCCTTAGCTTCCTCCACAGCGGGAAACAAACCCCCTCCACTTTTCCTTTATCCTAAGGTCGGTGTTTAATTTCAAATGCTTTTTAAACCTTTTTTACTAAAAGAATCCCATGCTAACCCCCCCCCCACTGCCCTGTGATCTGAATAAAATTTCTTCTATAGTGTTTAAAACTCTACTGGGAAAACCCCTTTTTCGTTATATAAAATTCCCCATCCAGTCTAGCTGCGTATTTTCCCCCCTTACATACGTATGGCAAATACCATTCCCCCCCCAAAAAAAGCATCTCGGACCCCCCCAAAATCTCTACACAGGTCTCGCAACCGTTTTTAAAAAAAAAATCCCGCCCCGCTGGCGTCACATCAAAAACCCCCTAAATTTTCAATTCCAATTTTCCCCCCCAAACAATGCAACCCCCGGGCAGCCGATTTAAGAAATACCCCCAGATCCCTCCCTTACAAAAAGTGATTTTACCCTCGCATTTGTTCTCCCCCGGAGCATACACTCCCAAAAAAGGACCCGTTCAGCATCCACCACCCGTCCACTCCTTTTTTCTTCCCTCACCCCCCCCCCCCCCCCAAACCTTTTCAAAAAAAACGGGCTTGCCCCCACGAATTAAAACACCTACTCTGCCTTTTAAAAAAGTTTCGTTGGAGTTACAAAAACCCTTATCCATCCACCCCCAGAAATTTTTTCCTCCCCTTTTTATTTATGCTTTGATAAAGGGGAACATCTTCCTTTTAACGATACAGCAGTCCCCCGAACCCTTTTTCATTTCCACTCTTACAAAAACCATTCACTTTTAATTTTTCTTACACCTTAGGGCCCGCTTTTCGTTTTCCCCCCCCCCTTTTTTTTCCCCCACTTTTTTTCCCCTGTCCCCCTAGCCCCAAAACCAACCCTCCTTGGCACACCCCCCACCCCCAAAAACTAACCCCCTTTCTGGCGTTTCTTTTTTCTCTTTTGCCTCTACACACCCCCTTTAATCCCCCCCTTTTTTCCCCCCGGGCCCTTTTTTGCTGGAGTGAGGACGTCATTCCGAGTCAGGGGTGACAGCTGCCCCTTTCCCACACTTCCTCTTCCCCCATGCTTGTCCCCCTGACCTTCCTCATTGTGCCAAACCCCCACCTCATCCCCCTCCCTTCCCCTTCTCACTACTTGGGCCCAACCGAAATTACATTCCTTTCTTCAGACCCCCTGCTTTCCCCTTTTCCCTGTACCCGGGCTCCCCGGGCCCTTACCTCTGTCCCAAAGGGTTCCTCCCATTTTTGGGGAAAATCTCCCGCAAAACTGTCCCCCAAGCACTAGTCAATTTCAAAGTCAAACGGGAAGTCCTTGTCCGCCTCGTGCATCAAATCCTCTGCAGACGCACTCAATTGGCACTGCACCCCCAGGTCCCCCCTCACGTTGTATTTCCTCCCCTTCCTCACTCCACAACCGGGCCACGGGCCCCGTCCATCTGGCGGTTTGCTGTCCCCTGTAGGTCCTCGCCTCGAAATGTCACTCCTTGTATTTCCCCGGCCCTCCTCCGGGCCCCAACATTCAAAACCGGGTATGTGATCATAAAACCCTCACACAGTTTTACAAGGGTTTTAAAGTTTTGGGCCCGCGTGTTACAAGTATTTGTTTCCTAAATTCCTTAAGAACACATAAAAAGGGATAGGTTGCCTCAAGTCATCTTTAGGCTAAAAAATTTCCTTTTTGGTTTAAACCCCATAAGCCCCTGCCGTCCCCCTTGGCCCTTTTTGAGCTACGTGTACAGTTTAAAATTCCCCAACACAAATACGAGGTCCCGCTTTATTTGCCTCGAAAGGCACATTACGTAACTTTTCATACTAAATTGACTCGGAAAAAATCGACCTCTTTACCCGGGTGCCCTCGTTTAAAACCCCGATGCAAAATCCTGATAATGAGCAAGTAGACCTCATAAAAGTGTTTATGACAGCAGTTTTCACGAACAAATTTGGTAGTTTCCAATTTTAAAGGGTACACCGTAAAGGTTTCCCCAAATCCTCAATCCCCTATTTCTCTCGAAAAAATCAGAGGCAAACCCAAAGTAAGCCGAAAACTTGATTGGGGTTTTACCTCTCAGTAATTCTAAAGCCGACAGTGTTTTAAACCCGCGTTTGCAACCCCCAACCCAACCCCCATTGGGGACGGGCCGGGGTAGCACTTGCGCCTGTCAAGAGGTGTAGCAAAAGTCCCCCCTCCCCCGGCCCTGGGCGAGGGAAACATGAATGGTGGCAATTTGGGGAAAAATTCCCCGTGTTTTTGACTTGTTTCAGTAAAGAAAATAACCCTTTATTGCTGATGGTACCTCTTTTTGTTCTAAAGCCCCAAAATTTTTTTTCAAAAAAAAGTGATTAAACTCCCCTATTGTAGTTCAATCTGTTGGAAATGACCTTCTCAAAAAAAATTTTCCCCGTGACTTCAAGTAAAGATATAGATCAAAAGTTTTCCCAGGGTTTTGGGGGTGGGCTTTTTTGGGGTTTTGCAAAAAGATCATCCTCGCAGTCTTAAAAACCCCTGGAAAAAAGTCCTGACCAAATGGCATTTTAAAAAGATATTTTTTCCCAAAAACTGTTTTTCAATTTCTGGGGAAGGGAAATTTATTTTTTCATTGTTATTCCAAAGAACCAGGGGCTTTTATTTTACCAAATTTTCCAATAACCTGACTCGTCCCCTGTAATGTAATAGGTCTAAATAAGGGGTGGGTATCTTAAGAGTTTTTAAAATTTTCGTGGAAGGTAGGGTTTAAAATCATTTAAGTTTTCATCTCTCCAATTTTATTTTTCAAATGATAAAGATTTTTTGTTTAAAATTTAAAGATGTTTTTTGTGGGGAGAAAATTTTTTCCCATACATCACCCATCAAATTAGCCTGGTCCTGTGGATCGTCAAGTTTAATTTCATCATCATCATCATCAGTGAAGGTATGAACTAGGTAGTTAGGAGCCTTGTGCTTTTCCCCTAAAAGTTGTCGGATCTTACTCCAAAATTTTGCTGGTTCACGTTTATACTGATTAGCTTGAACTAGGAATTTCCATAAGTCCCGTTTGTGATGACTAATCATGTTAATTAATTCTTGCCTTAGTCGGTGCAGTGTAGCTACTGGTGGTTGTCGCGTTTGAAGATGCCTTCGACATTCTGCTTGATAATTTCTTAAATTGTCTCTAATTTCCCTAGTAGGTTTATATTGTTGGTATATCTTTGTGGAAGCTAATTGACAAGTTGCATTAGTAGCTTCAATTATTCGATTATGCAGGGACCTGATTGCATCATCAATTGAAGTGGAAGGTAGATTTTCCAATGACAATTTCATCGTCACCCAGAAATGCCCTGAAGGGGTCAAATCCTAGGGTGTTAAGATTGGGTTTAGGAGTTACAGGTATTCTAAATGGAGAAGTTTGTAGTTGTATTATAACAGGGATATGGTCAAATCCTACATTCCACCAGGAGATATACGCATGAAAGATGTCAGTCCTGTTTGTCAGTACTATATCTGGTGTCCTGGATGAGGTCCAATGTACGATTTAAAGAATGGGCCTTGAAATGACAAGTTTTAGCTGTCATGATATAAATAGTTGTTTTCCTTTTAAGTCACCCGTGGATATACCAGCTCCACAGTTGAAGAGAGCAGGGTGAGGCATTAAAATCCGCTAGAATTGTGGAATATTTCTGCTTAATATCTATGTAAGGAATTGCTATATATTGTTGTCTCGGAGGAAAATATCCATTTCCCTATCACTAGTTGATCATGAGGCGTTGTCATTTCATTGCAAGAATGTTATTTTCATCAACATGAATTTTTTAAAGTATCCCCTTAATTTAACTAAGAGGCTAACACTATAAGGGTCCTCTCGATTTCTCCACAGTAGAGTAACCACGTAAATTTAATAATGTTGATCAACTCTTGCAGCTGTCTCGTTCAAGAGTATGACATCGGATTGTAATTATGTAGTTAAACCCTCAAGATGGTAACGTTATTAAAGAAATGTTGAACATTAAGTTGGAAAATTGTAATCCCCATTATTTCTTTCACTTCGCTCGTGTACTGCGGTCTGAACGCCTGCAAGTAATGTCATGTTTGGTATCCACACTATCCCTGCTGGACTCGTCAAGGGGAGGAGGGAACTTCTGCGTAGTTGCTTGTGTATTAAAAATGCCATCATCTTCACTAGAGGTCCCCTCAAGGAAGGTTCCTTGATGTTGGTGAGGGGCTCTTGATTTAGAGAATTGGATCTGTGCTCCAGTTCCCCGAATTAAGCCTGAATGCCTTCCACATCCCCCCCCCCAGGCGCTGTATAATCCTCCGGGTTTAGCGCTTCCCCCTTGATTATAATAATAATTCACTAGAGGTGGTAATATTAACACTCTCATTAGAATCGTTAGTCATCATCAGAAAACTGAGGTATGATATTCCCAGTTACAGGAAGCAGAGGCTCGTGAGAGTTAATGGGAGACTGTGGAGGCTCCAAGGGAAAATTAGGTAGGCAAGGTGAGTTATCCTGGGAAAGTTCCTGTTCAACAGGATCAGCTTCAATAGCGGGAGAGTAGGCACCAATTTCTGGGGCATTGTTATGTTCAGGTGTTGACTTATCGGGTTGAGGGGAGTTGACAACCTGGGTATGCGAGGTGGGCGATCCCTGGGCCAGGGATGACTTAGGCTTATTTTTAGATGTAGAGTAGGGTACATACTTCTTGTTATGAGAAGGCTGGGTCATAATATCCTTCACATTTTCTGGGATAGTGATGAGAGTGATCCCATTAGTCATTAACAGATCATTTAAAACCTGAGAGCAGAGTTGAATGTCACCACCTGCTATGTCTTTGGCCATCATATACATTAGGTGGCCCGGTGGCTAAAGCTCCCGCTTCACACACGGAGGGCCCGGGTTCGATTCCCGGCGGGTGGAAACATTTCGACACGTTTCCTTACACCTGTTGTCCTGTTCACCTAGCAGCAAATAGGTACCTGGGTGTTAGTCGACTGGTGTGGGTCGCATCCTGGGGGACAAGATTAAGGACCCCAATGGAAATAAGTTAGACAGTCCTCGATGACGCACTGACTTTCTTGGGTTATCCTGGGTGGCTAACCCTCCGGGGTTAAAAATCCGAACGAAATCTTATCTTAGTTGTGCTCTCGTCATATCTCCGGCTGTGGATACCTGAGACATAGATGAGACTGAACCTTGTTGTTGCGTTTGTGTATGTTGTAGGTGAGGGTTAGATTGGGGCGCTCCAAGAGGGGCAGAATTCCAAACATTGGAACCATTGGTAGAGACCTGAGGAGTCCCACTTGATCCAGGCAGAGCTGGGAAGGAAGTTTGGGACATCGTTGGCGGTGCCTGGGGAGCGGTCTTCTTAGAAGTGGACAGTTTCTTGGGTTCAATAATTTTCTGCATTTCCGTTTTCCTTTCAGGAAAAATTGCAGAGGACACATTTGGGTGTATTTTTATTATTACAATCTCGATAAGAATGTTGGCCAGAGCAAATGCTACAAATCTGCCCTTGAGTACTGCATTTGTTGGTGTTATGACCAAAGGCATAACATTTAAAACATTGTGTCACACTGACAAATCGTTCAAGAGAGATTTGGTCAGGTGTACATCTGGTGCCAAAACATTTGAAGCCGTTTTGACACACAAGTTTGGCCTCCTCAGGTGTCTTAAGTATTAACTTTAAGGTTACCTTGTTGTTGTTAGGTTTAGAGAATTTGTGCTTCGACAGCCCTAAATTCAGAATTCTCTGTAATAAAGTCCTCAACAATTTCATTCACTGTGCTATGTCTCATGAAACTGTTAATTCTGGCAACAAACACAGTCCTCTGAGCTTGATAGCTCTCAGGTGCAACTGGGGTAACACCAGAAGTCTTCAGTTTTTCAAGAACATCATGCTTCAGCAGTTGAAGTAACTCTTCTTCCGAAGAGAGGAGAAGTACTGCTCCAGCGTGGGTTTGAAAGAACATCCACTGGAGCAACAGTTGAGTTCGAGCAAATACATGCTAGAATTTCTTTCATCGACTTTTGATTTCCATCAATACGTAATCTTACTCGTATCCTCGCCATGATGTCTAGGAAGGAACATCTGGCAGAGGAGTTTCTTAACAAAAAGGGATTTTTCCTTAATGTTATTCTAGCATCCTATTTCAGCTGACTTATGAAGGTCAGCCCCTAAGGCAAAGATCGGCCGGATTTTAAAAAAACCACACGGGCTACCGGATGGTCAAAATGCCTTGTGTTAACTCGCCAAAGCGAAGTTGCCGAAAAAGAAGAAGATAGGAAAGTCAGAAGGATAGCAATGTATGTAGTGTGTGGGACAGTACTCACCTATTTGTACTCACCTATTTGTGGTTGCAGGGGTCGAGTCCTAGCTCCTGGCCCCGCCTCTTCACCGGTTGCTACTAGGCCCTCTCTCTCCCCGCTCCATGAGCTTTATCAAACCTCGTCTTAAAACTGTGTATGGTTCCTGCCTCCACTACGTCATTTTCTAGGCTATTCCACTGCCTTACAACTCTATGACTGAAGAAATACTTCCTACTATCTCTCTGACTCATTTGTGTCTTCAACTTCCAATTGTGGCCTCTTGTTTCTGTGTCCCCTCCCTGGAACATCCTGTCTTTGTCCACCTTGTCTATTCCACGCAGTATTTTATATGTCGTTATCATGTATACCCCTGACCCTCCTGTCCTCCACGTGTGGGCAGGCCGATTTCCCTTAATCTTTCCTCATAGGACATTCCCTTAGCTCTGGAACTAACCTTGTCGCAAACCTTTGTACTTTCTCTAGTTTCTTGACGTGCTTTATCAAGTGCGGGTTCCAAACAGGTGCTGCATACTCCAGTATGGCCTGACATACACGGTGTACAGTGTCTTGAATGATTCCTTACTAAGGTATCGGAATGCTGTTCTCAGGTTTGCCAGGCGCCCATATGCTGCAGCAGTTATCTGATTGATGTGTGCTTCCGGAGACAGTGTTGATGTTTGGGTGAGGGAAGGATGGGGGATGGGGATGAGAGGGGTGAACAAGCAAACAAGTCACCGCCTTACCCTCTTGATGGGATGGGGCTCGAAGTGACTGCAAGCAAGTTTCCTCTCAGCTCTGGTGAAGAACTACTCAGGATAACCCAAGAAAAATCTCGAGCAACAGTGTTCAGAGTTGCTCGGCTGAAGAGCAGGAACGACGACGTCTTCTCTCCACGGCGGCGGGCTGCTTCTCTCGTATTTCTTGTGTAGTCCCCTTTTTGGAAATTTGGCTTCTTCCATCCTACTCGTGCTGATTCACTCTCCGTTGTTAGCACTATGTATTCGAAACTCAGGACCACATGATCACTTAGGGGTCTTTCGTGTGTGATATCCCTATGTCTGAACTGCTCAAGGTATCATAGACATGTGGCTCCTGCTTGTTATGATGATAAGCGGATGATTAATGCCAATCTCCTTCATCCAAGGACTGAACTGCGGGGACGTTGACCTTCGAAACGACCTCTAGGTGTACAACGCGTCTGAGTATGAGGTAATCAGGTTTGATCTGAGGAAGGAGTGGGTGGCCCCAATTCCCTGAGTCAATAGCTCTTCATCATGAGGTGGTTGGCAGTTGAACACCAAGATTGGGTCATGACTGAGTGCCGAAATGCCGATTCAAATCATTGACGTATCGAAGCATTACACTTGCTTGAAGATAAGATCCCGTAGAGACCCCAATGGAAATAAGTCAATGTCTGACTTTTTTGGGTTATCCTAGGTTCTCTACACATATGCTGCTATATATGATAATTCTATGTAACTGTATTTGTGTATACCTGAATAAACTTACTTACTAGTTAGGCTTCCTCCGCTGCATGTGGCAGCGGAGGATGAGTCACAGGATCATGAATATGGTTTGTGAAGGCGTTTCACCAACACTGTCATTACATGCTATACCATCTTACGTAGTACTGGAATCATTCAGGATATAAACAGTAAAAGTTAATATATATCGGCCAACAATCAACTTGCCAGATATACGATTATGACACTTGGGTATCCGTATTTGACTACTATTCTCCAACCAGCGACTTTTGTTAATTCAGTTTCCACTGACTTGTGTTTAGATCTGCTAGGCTGAGGGACTAATTACCTTGTACTGTCTTCAGATCGTTTTCTGTTTTGAACTGATAAAACCACTGATTAGCGAAACGTCTTCAAATAGATACGTAGGTGTGTACACATGTGTCCATTCTTCATCTGGTTGGTATTGTATATCATTATTGTAATAATTATGACCACATAACCGATTATTGTCCACAACGTTAGAGGACGAGCTCCCTAGCTCACCCAGAGGATCCTATTCCTAGTTTGCCCGAAATGCTCTGCATTATTGTCACTTACCTGGAGTTTACCTGGAGAGAGTTTCGGGGGTCAACGCCCCCGCGGCCCGGTCTGTGACCAGGCCTCCTGGTGGATCAGCGCCTGATCAACCAGGCTGTTGCTGCTGGCTGCACGCAAACCAACGTACGAGCCACAGCCCGGCTGATCAGGAACTGACTTTAGGTGCTTGTCCAGTGCCAGCTTGAAGACTGCCAGGGGTCTGTTGGTAATCCCCCTTATGTGTGCTGGGAGGCAGTTAAACAGTCTCGGGCCCCCGACATTATTGTATGGTCCCCTTACTGCTATGACACCCCCGCTTTTCTTTGGGGGGGATTTTGCATCGCTCCGTCTTTTGTTTTCGAGTGATGTTTTTCGTGTGCAAGTTCGGTACTAGTCCTCTGGGGTTTTTTCCAGGTGTATAAATCATGTATCTCCCCCTCCTTTTTCCGGGGAATACAGGTTTAGAAACCTCAAGCGCTCCCAGAAATAGAGGTTTTTATTCCTTTTATGGCCGCTGTAAAGTTCTCTGTACTTTTTTCTGGGTCGGAAATTTTTCACCTGCCTTAAAAGGTCGTTAGAGTGCACAATATTCCACCTAGATAAACAAGTGACCTGAAGAGTTCATCATGGGCTGGCCTCCCTAGTTTTTTTAAGGGTTTTCATTATCCCTCCGTCATTTTTCAGCAGATGGGTTGATACAATTTTTTGGGCCTTGAAGGGGAGATCCTCCGACAAAATCACTCCCAGGTCTTGACGTTGGGGTTTTGCTCTATTTTTTGGGCCAGAATTTGTTTTGTACCTGATGAATTTAATTTTTCCCCAGTTTACCATATCTAGTAAATTTAAATTTCCATCGTTGAACTTCATATTGTTTTCTGCACCCACGAAAGATTTGGTTGATGTCCGCCTGGAGCCTTGCAGTGTCTGAATGGAAACACGTCAGCAGATTTGGGGTCATCTCAAAGGGAAAACACGGGCTGGGCGACACCTTGTCTATGTCGGATATGAGGATGAGGAACAAAATGGGAGCAGTATGTGCCTTGTGGAACAGCTTTTCACCGTGGGCTGCCTCGGACTTTACTCTGTTGACGACTACTCTCTGTGTTTTGTTTGTGAGGGAAAATTTTAAAATCCATCGACCGACTTTTCCTGTTATTCCTTTTGCGCGCATTTTGTGCCTATTACGCCATGGTCACACTTTCCCAAGGCTTTTGCAAAGTCGTAATATTACTCTGCATTCTTTTTTTCTTCTAGTGCATTTAGGACCTTTTCGTATGATCCGTAGTTGAGACAGACAGGACGACCTTTCTAAACCCATGTTGCCCGGGTTTTTGTAACTGATGGGTTTCTAATGGGTGGTGATCTTGCTTCTTAGGACCCTTCAAAGATTTTTATGATTGGGATGTTTGTCATTGGGCTGTATTCTTTTTCTGTTGCTTTACTGCCCCTTTGTGGAGTGGGGGATTCTGTTGTTTTTAGTAACGAGGGACGACCCCCGTTCCATGCTCCCCTCCATAGGATGGAAAAAAGGGTCGTGAAGGGGCTTCTTTCAGTTTTTGATGAACACAGAGTTCCATAGTCTGGCCCTGGGGCAAGTGCAGGGGCATGTCATTTATCGCCTTTCAAAGTCATTTGGCGTCAGGATAAATTTTCGTAGGCTTGTGTTAATAAAATTTTGTGGCCCTCTCAAAAAAAAATTCATTTTGATCTTCACTCTCATTTGGGTTAGCGGCTTGCTAAAAACTGAGTCATATTGGGCTTAGTAGCTCACTCATTTCCTTGCTGTCATCTGTGTAGGACCCTCTTGTTTAAGTAGGGGCCCAATACGGGCGTTTTCTCGATTTTGATTGGGATGGAGAAGAAATACTTTGGGTTTCTTTCGATTTCATTTATACTTTAGTTCTTCCCCCGATTCCGACTCCAAAAAGGGTTCTTTTAGCTTAAGTTCGATGCTTGCTTTTTTTTTGACCGTGTCTCCCCGCGCATTTCAAATATTGACCCCTTTTAGCCCCTTGTTATTCTTTTTCCCTCGCCTTAAAGGGAGCGCCCGTCTCTTTCTATTTTACATCTATCCTCCCTTTTTTTTAGAGAAAAAAGCCTTGTGCTACATCGAGTGCCAGGTTTTGCTGGCATAAGTTTGGGTTGGTTTCTTAGTATATCTTCCCAGTTTTATCGGTTAGGACTTGGTTTACTTGGTCCCACTTTTGTTTTTGTTATTGAAGTAATTTGGGGAAGTCCCTCGTGACTAGTCTCATTTTGTCGGTCTGGGCTCCTCGCTACATTCTGAACCCCAATTATGTTTGATCGAGTATATTTTTTTGATATGGTGACATTTCTTATCAGATCATCATTGTTAGTGAATATGAGTCTAGTGTATTCTCCAGTCTAGTAGGCTCTATTATTTTGCTGGTTTAAATTGAATTTTGTCCCGAGATTTAAAGCTCATGTGAGTGAGTTTTCATCAGAGCTGCCTCCTGGTGTTATTACTGCAACAATTTTATTTGCTATATTCCTCCTTTTTTAGGTGCCTTAAGTTGAAATCCCCCAGGAGCAAGATGTTGGGTGCGGGAGCTGGAAGATTTTCCAGACAGGGGTCAATTTTTAACGCTGTTCCTGGAATTGCTGGGATGTTGCATCCGGAGGTTTTGTAGACTACCACAATGACTAGGTTTTGGTTCTCGACCTTTACTGCTAAAACTTCCACTACGTCATTTGAGGCATTAAGCAGTTCTGTGCAAACAAGTGACTCTGCAATGTACAGGCCAACCCCCCCCTTTTGCCTGTTCACTCTGTCACATCTGTATAGGTTGTAACCTGGGATCCATATTTCATTGTCTAAGGGGGTTTCCGCATGCACACCTAAATGTCACCCATCTTTGTATAAACATTGTACAATGCGAAATAAAGAATCTAATCTGGGGTGTATGCTCAAGGCGAATCATCGAGACGGTGAACCCTTAAAGGGGGCCTTGATGCTGGTGAAATGCGCTTGATCCTAAGAATTAGAGCTAACCCCACCTTTCCCTGAACGAATCTGTTTGCTATGGATTCCAGGGGAATTAGCGCTCCCACAGATTCGAGGCAATAGAGTTCTTTGGGAAACCGACGAGGTCAACAAGTGAAAGTGGGTGGTGGTTCATGAGGAGGCACAGGTTGGGGAAGTTAGTGCTACCAGAAAGAGGGAAGGAATTGCTACAGTAGCAGTCATTTTTCATTGACACAGGAGACATTACTCGGCGTCACTCACTTTGTTTAAATTTTAATACCTGGAAGTGTCTGTTGAAGACAGGCCCGGGAAACTGGGCCCTTGAAGAAAAATCATCAGATGTTGCTAACATTTAAGTTTCGCTTAATTATTTTTTTACGCACCTCATACCCATCCTCGGGCCCGGGTAGTCAAAAGATTCGCATATAATGCAGGTGTAATGAGAGGAAGTTACAATGATCATGAACTATTTATGGCTGGTTACACTCGCAAAGTTGTCACAAAATATTATAGTGCAGTTTGTGGTTTTGAATTTTCTAAAATAGTCTAAGTTTAAGTGGTTATCAATTATTTCCAATAAGCAAAGTCAGGGTATTTTTCGAGAATGGCTGGCAACTTGCTACATGGATAACATACTTCGATATTTCTTGAACATTTGCGAGTTCTCTTAATTAAATTATTTTTGCGTTCCTGCAACGTAATGTAGTGTGACACTAGTTCATGTCCACATTAACTGGTGATGCATACTCCCAGAGGTACAATAGTTGTTGCCCAACCGAAGCACAGTAGTGTAATATACAAAATGCTCATTTTGTTGTATCCAACACACACGTAGCTTCCGTCCTGCATGATAAATGATGATTGACTTACGTCATTCTCCCTAGTCTCAAGCCACTGAAGTTCTTTTCCTATTTAAGGCTTCAAAGGACTAGTTGATAGCCCAGGTTGTAATTGACTCATTCACCAAAACCGTGTATTTGCCAGTTCATCGGATATGCATCTGAAGACCAACACTACCTAATTGTTCTTGTTCCCGGACAGAAAGCGGTCCTGTGAGATTTAGGATAAAAAAGCCTTCCTGTGCGATGGAAGATGACTGGAAAGCCGTCCTGTGTGATTGAATATGAGGAAAATACCCGTGTATGAGGGAGTATGGCGGGAAAACGTCCTGTGAAATGATTTAACTTTTTATAGTACCAATAACCTATATTTTAAATTAAAAATTGGTTGGGGAAGGAAACACAAACCCTTTTGTGAATGACTTTAATTTAATTCTACAACAATATCCTCGATAATTTTTTGATTTCACATTTGGGGAAGGGGTTTTATATGGGTAAAAATAACCCGAAAAATTACCTTTTTTTAAATTTTTTAGATTAAAAAAACCCCCTTTAGGCTATGGTAGTTTTTTTGTTGGAAAACCCCTCGTTTGGTTCAAAAAGGCCCTTACATTTAACTCCATAGCCCCTACCCCCGGGGGGCCCAAAACCCGGGAAGGAGAGGGCTCCCCCCCCCAATTGGGGGCTAAAGAAATTTTTCCATGGAGGGCGGCAAAACCCAGAGAAAAAAATAAGGAATGGCCTTAGCAAATTTTTTTGTTTTTTATTTATATTTTCATGGGGGGGGCCCCCAACACAGTCAGTTCAAAACCCCGTAAGTGGAAACCCAACTCATGCGAATCGTGAAATTCCCCTAAAAATTACAAATTTATGTAAACTAATTTTTTTTTTTCCCTTGGCAAAATTGCATTTTCCCCGGTTTCGACAACCCTGGTTAAACGTATTGTCTCTGAAAAATTTCACGGTAAACACCCCTTTTTTCGGGCAAAATAATTTTAAAAACCCGATTTTGGGGGAAGGGTTTGGGGTGCTGATTCTGAGTATTCTTTGGGTTTTTGCTTTTTGGCTCTATTTTTTGGGATAAAATTGTTATCCCATTAAAAAAACGTAAAAGATGTAAAAGAAAATTTTGATCACAGGGTTTAACTTGCAAATCTCTTTAAAATTTTTTCCCCTCTTAAAGGGGGGGCCCCTTTGGGCGGGGTGAAGAGGTCTTGGCTGAGGAAATTTAAAACCTGTCGGCCCCCTTTCCCCTCAGACCGAAAAAAATTTTACCCCCCAATCCCCCTCCTCCCCCCCCCTTCCCTTTTTCCCCTTCCTCTTTTTGGCCCTTTGGGGGGTTTTTTTCCCACGGGAAACCTATTTTCCTGGGTGGGGGAAAGGGTCCCGGGGCCCAAACCCATTCCGTTGGGGTTTTTGGGCGGGGGGCGTATTTTCCCGGGGGATCGGGATTCCCTTGGGGATGTCCCAAACCCTCTCGGGAAATCCCAAGAGGGGCTTTGGGTTTTTTGGGCAAACGGGTATCCCCGGGAAGCCACCTTTCGGATTCGGGGGTTGGGGCCGAAGGGGGGTATGCTTTGTGGTGGATACCCGGGGCCCCCCCCTCCCTTTTTCCCACCGGGGAAAGATCGGCAAAGTGGGGTTTTGCTATCCTGGATTGCGGGTTTACTGGGGGAAGGGGTGGGGTAGGCAAGGGTTTTCCATCCCGTTCTCCCGTACTAACGGTGCGAGGCCCTCTTGGGCGGGGAAAGGGAAAATTTTTTCCCGGCCCCCTTCCATTCCCCGGGGAAACCCTTTTCCCCTCCCCGCCCCCCCCCCCTTTTTTTATTTTTTTTTTTTCTTTTTTTTTTCTTTCTTTTTTTTTTAAAAACAAAAAGCAAAGGAGTAACCAAACCATGGAGAAACCATCCATGAAACCCCTAACCCCCCCGGGGCCCCCTTTTTGAACCGCAAACCCCCGTCCCGACCCCCTTGTTTTTTGACCAATTTTTTGGACCCCTGATGCCCCTGTACCCCCCTTATGGTCCCGTTTCCCCCACCTGCTTTTGGGACCGGGGCTTTGAAATGCTCCCTTTGATTTGTTTTGACATCTGCTCTCAGACTATGCTTTCCCCCCTCTCCCATTATGACGGCACTTTTTGAATCGCCACCCCGTTTTTTTACGTTGGCCCCAAATCCGGTCCTACCCCTAAAAGCCAATGACAAACTCCTGATATGTCCCTTCATTACCCTTTCCCATTCCCACTAAAAAAACCACACGTCAAAGGGACTTCCCCCTCCCCGCTCAGTTTCCCGGCCCCACAATGGACTAAATTTTTTACTTTTTTAAAAAAAACCCTTTTTCGGGCCCATCTTCCCGGGCCATAGTATTGGCAAAGCCCCCCTTTCGCCATGTAGGTAGAGATATTTCTTTCCCTGCCTCAAGAGCGGTACCCCGCATCGTCCCTGTCCCCAAAAGCTACCCAAGCTCCCTGATTTTCTCCCCTTTTGCATAAACGATACTACACTATCACTATTTAAAAAAAATCTTTCCCCTCAATTCTTGTAGTGGGACTGGCATTTTTTTGCCCCCCTACCATAGTCCACAGAATTTCCAGTCCTGTGGCCCAAAAAAAATTCTTGAACAGCTGGAACTCCAGATCTCCCAATCCTCAAAGTAGACACGTCCTTCCTGCCCACAAACGGAGACGCTAAACCCCTTTCAAGTGGCTCGATTAACTTTCGACACCATGAACCCCCCCGCCCTTTTTTTATGTCGCGGTCATCGGGTTTCAAGTTTTAAAAGGGGGAACCCTAAAAACCGCAAAAAGTGTAAAAACTTGCTGGCGTTTTTTGGGCACCCAGCAAAATATTGGCCCGATCTATCCCCAATGCCCCGTGTGTGGGGGCCCCACACCATTTTTAAAAACCTCTTGCATCCCAAACCCCCATCTTGCCTTAAATTTTAATGAGGGTCATCCCTTCGTACTCCCCCCGCCGTTTTCCAGGGCACTTTAATAGCATGAAATCGTTGAATCAAAAAAGGCAGGAGGTCTCCCCTTTTGCATGGCAGTTACTCCAAACTCCGCCTCCAAAGGGGGACTAGCCCGGTTTTCTTATTCTCGTGTTTCAAAACGTCCCCCCCCCCTTCGGGGTCCCCCTCTCTCACCTTTCCCCCTGTTTTGTTACCCCTCCCAAGCCCCTCTGGGATCTAATCCTTTTGGGGTCCCCCTTTGGCCCCTAAATCCTGATTTCAACCGGGGGTTTTTCACTTCTTCACGGCCTTCCTCACAAGCCCCCCCGGGATCGAAAAAGACCCCATAAAGACCCCCTTCTACCAATCGTCCTTTTTACTTCCAGAAATCCAAAAAACCCCCCCGTGCCAAATCTTCTTTGCCCCTTCCCTTTCCCTTTTTTCCACCTCCGCACTTTAAACCCCCCCAGTCTCTGTACCTAGGGTTTTTCCTTCCCCATCGGGTTTTATTTCAAAGGGGGGAGGTTTTTAAACCCCCCACCCCGTACTTAAAGCCCTTTTTTTCCCCCGTCCCCTCCCAAGTTTTCCCCCTCTTCCCGCCACCCCCCGAGGTTTTCCCGCCTCTTCTGTCCCCCCCACACTTCTTCTCCAATCCCCCCAAAACTTTTGTCCCCCCCCCCAATTTGGTAAAAGTCCATTAAATGTCCCCAAACTTTACCTCACTCTCCCCTTCTACCTCCAATATGTCCCCCCATCATCTTTAAATCGAAACACTTGAAGCCATTTCAGAAAATATTGCAAGGCTAAACCCCTTTAATGGACACGACCACCTCCTGTTTTTCCTTTTCTTCCCTCTTCCCATCTCCCCCAACTCACTCTTCGCAAAGCCCCATTCCTTCGCACTTGAAAAGCCCCTTTCCCGGCCAAACCCCACGTTGACTTTTTTAACCCCCCCTAGTCCCCTAGGTTGCCTTTACCTACAGATTCCTGGTATTTTCTTCCTCCCCAAATCATGGCCTATTTACAGTGGAATATCCGCGGCCTCGGGTAATCGGGGTGAGCTTCAGATGTTGCTTTCCAGGTTTTCCCCTGTTGGTGCTTGCTTACAAGAACCAAAATTACACTCGGCTGTTTTCCAACCTATCTCAGTCTATAATTTATTGTATTCTTCGGATCCTTTCTCAGATGGGACCTTTAATGAAATGCCCTTCTTCTACACAATGATATTCTGTACTGTCAACTATTTGTCCATACCTCGCTGCATTACGCTGCAGCCCGTATCCACTTGAATAATTTGGTTTTTACAATATGTTCTTTATATCTCTCTCCTTCTCGGGCATTTTCTATCCCAGACTTTGCCTTTCTTGTTTCATCTTACACCACCACTTCTGTTACTTGGTGATTTTAATGCCACCATTTCCTCTGAGGGGGGTCTCATTGTGACTCACATGGCATCCATTTTGGAGGCTTTTCTCGCCTCTCACCCCCTCCATGTTTTAAATACGGTATTTCCACCCATTTTGTTCCTCGTACTCATACTCTCCTTGCATCGATCTATCAGTCTGCTCTTCCTCCCCCTGCACTAGACTTCACCTGGTCTGTTCAAACCAGACTTACATGACAGCGATCATTTTCCGATCATTCTTACTTCTCCTTCCTATTCACCACCTTTCCGTACCTCACTGGCAATTTGATCGGGCAAATTGGGATCTTTACTCACACCTCACTGCTTTAGTGGGGTTTTCCTTCTTCATCCTCCATTGATGAGCTCCTACACATCATCTCGACTCAGTTTATACTGCAGCTTCTCATCTATACCCCAAACCTCAGGCGGCATTCTCAGAAGTGCGTGCCTTGGTGGTCTCCTGCTTGTGCTCGTGCAGTAAGTTTGAAACGTGCTGCAGGGGGCAGGTACCGGTACAATAGAACCGCTGAGAGACTTTTTGATTTTAAGCAGAAGCGTGCGATCGCTCGCCGTGTCATCCGTGAAGCTAAACGCACTTGTTGGCGAGACTGTTTTCCACCATCACCCTCTGCTTCTTCTTAGTGCAGTCTGGAAAAAAGTGAGGAAATTGAGTGGTAAATACTCTCCTGACCCGGCCCCTGTTCTACGGTCGCTGGTGTTGAGGGTAGCAAACCCTCTCGACGTTGCCATTAAACTTGGCACACATCTGATCCGTATTTCCCGGGGGCTCCATCTATGCCCCTCGTTTCTTTCCTCAAAGTCTGTCCAGAGAGTTAGTACCCTTGGACTTTTCTTCTCTCAGAGAAGAACAGTATAATGTGCCTTTTACACTTCAAGAACTGGAGGCAACGCTCCTCAGTTTGGCCGATCATCGGCAGCTGGGCCTGACGACATTCATATTCGTATGTTACAACATTTACATGGTCAGCCCTTGTAGCCCCTCTTACACCTCTTCAATTTTAATTTGGCACAAGGAGTTTTCCCCAGCTGTGGAAATCTGCCATTGTTCTCCCTTTCCGCAAACCGGTTACTTACAGGACATGGTCCCCTCCCACTATCGCCCCATCGCTCTTACTAGTGCAGTTTTGCAAAGTGATGGAACGTCTCGTAAATCGATTTTTTAATGTGGTATTTAGAGACCACAACAGTCCTCTCCGCTAGTCAATATGGCTTTCGTAAGGGTTGTTCTACCATAGACCCCTTACTACGCTTGGATACGTATGTTCGTAATGCCTTTGCAAATAATCACTCAGTTTATTGCCATATTTTTTGACCTTGAGAGAAGGCATATGACACAACTTGGAGGAAATAAATTTTGGCCCAAGCCCATTCCTTAGGCCTCCGAGGCAATCTACCATCCTTCCTTAAGAACTTTTTAACTGACAGACATTTCCGTTTTCGAGTCAATAATGTTTTTTTCCCCGGGACTTCGTCCAAGCAAAGGTGTCCATCAGGGATGTGTTCTAAGCACAACACTTTTTCTCCTGCTATAAATGATTTGGCCTCTTTTCCCTTCCCCCCAATATTTGGTCATCACCCCTATGATGATGACTTCGCTATTGCTTGTGCAGGCGCTGACTGTCATCTTATTGTAGTTTCTCTCTAGCATGCGGTCGACCGTGTTTGTACTTGGGCCACCACGCATGGGTTTAAATTTTCAAGTACCAAAACTCACCAAATTACTTTCACTAGACGCTCTGTTATCTCCGATCTCCTTTGTATCTCTATGGCCCCCCCGTATCCCCGAACGTATACAGTCAGGTTCTAGGCCTTCTCTTTGACCGTCGGTTATCCTGGAAACCTCACATTACCTCTCTGAAGGCAACTTGTCACAGTCGGCTAAACCTTCTTAAAACCCTTGCTCATCTTTCCTGGGGAGCTGATCGTCGAACTCTGCTTCGCCTACATTCAGCCCTCGTTTTATCGAAACTCGATTATGGTGACCAGAATTTATTCCGCGGCCCTCCTACTACCTCTCTAGCCTTAACTCTATCCATCACCAAGGATTACGTTTGTGCCTTGGTGCTTTTTTGCTCTTTCCCTGTTGAGAGCCTCTATACAGAAGCGAATGTTCCATCCTTGTCTGATCGCCGTGATGTCCATGCCTTCGCTACTATGTACGCTCTCACGATCTACACAATCCTTCCATTTATAGAATGGGCACCGATATTAGTAGACATTCTTTATTCGTTCGCCGCCCCTGTTTGCTCCGTCCCTTTTCTCTTCGCCTACATTCACTCTTGTCTTCCCTTCATTACCACCTTTATATGTTCATGTAGCATCCACTTTTCCCTACCCCCCCTGGGAAGTTCCAGCTGTTCGGGTCTGTTCTTTCTCACTCCCTTGCTCGAAAGTTTAATTGCCTACGGTGGCTTCCCGCTCCTTTTTCTTGATCACTTCCACTCCCATTCTCATGCCACCGCTGTGTACAAAAGATGGCTCTAATCTTCAGACGGCGTTCGGATTCGCAGCAGTGTTTTTCCCGGGCAGCGTCGTGCAGGGGCATTTACTATCTTCAGCTAGCATTTTTACTGCTGAACTGTATGCCATTCTGCAGCACTTATTCGTATCGCATCTATGCCTGGTCATCATTTGTAGTAGTCTCAGACTCCCTTAGTGCTCTACAGGCTATACGAAAATTTGATACATCTCATCCCCTAGTTCTCTGTATCCAACTTTGGCTACGCCGTATCTCTACCAAAAATAAAGAATTGTTTTTTGTTGGGTCCCTGGTCATGTAGACGTACAGGGCAATGAAAAGGCAGACACTGCTGCACGGTCCCGCAGTACATGACCTACCAATTTCCTAAACGAGGTGTTCCATTTCTGACTATTTTGCTGCAATAGCTACCCACCTTCGCACCCGTTGGCAACAACGTTGGTCAACTCTGCTCGGTAACGAACTTCATTCTATTAAACCGAGCATAGGTTACTGGCAGTCTTCTTTGTCATCAGTGCCGAGGTTGGGAGACCACTCTCTCCCGCCTTCGGGATTGGCCACATTCGTCTTACTCATGGGTATCTCATGGAGAGGCACCCTGTTCCTCTCTGTGAGCAGTGCAAGTTCCCGTTCGATTAGCCACATTCTGTTAGACTGCCCTCTCTATCAACGAGCACGCAGAATTTACCTCCAACGTCGTCTTTGTTCTACTACTCTCTCTTTACCTTCCCTTCTTGCTGATGGACCCTCCTTTAATCCTGACTCTCTCATTGACTTCTTTGACAACGACTGATTTTCTCCACAAACTCTGATGATACTTTTCGCTCTCCCCTCAGCCCCTTTTTAGTTCAGTCTCTTGCTGCCCTTTACCCTTTCACCATCCACTACCCCGCTGTTATCCATAACCTATTACTCATCCATCTCCCTTTTGCCACCTGATGCCCTTGCTTCCTTCCTGCCCTGCAGCGCTGTATAGTCCTTGTGGCTTAGTGCTTCTTTTTGATTATAATAATAATAATGGTAGATGGATCTATAACTTCCTGACAAATAGAACACAGAGTAATAGTAAGCCCATTAAAGTCTGAAACTGCTACGGTGAAAAGCTCTGTTCCACAAGGCACAGTACTCGCTCCCATTATATTCCTCATCCTCATATCTGACATAGAGATCTAAGCCATAGCTCCGTGTCTTCCTTTGCGGATGACACCCGAATTGCCATGACAGTGACCTCCATCGAAGACACCGCAGGACTCCAAGCGGATATGCACCAAATCTTCCAATGGGGGCACTCGAAACAATATGAAGTTCACTGAAGAGAAATTTCAACTACTCACATATGGAAAACTTGAGGAAATTAAAACTGTATCAGGGTATACAGCAAATTCAAACCATGCAATAGAGCGAAAAAGTAATGTGAAGGACCTGGGAGTGATAATGTCAGAGGATCTCGCCTTCAAGACCACAACAGTGTATCTACCGCATCTGATAGGAAACTGATAGGATGGATAATGAGAACCTTCAAAACTAGGGATGCCAAGTCCATGATGATTCTCTTCAAATTCCTTCTCTCTAGGCTGGAATACTGCTGTACTCTAACTGCCCCCGTCAAGGCAGGCGAAATTGCTGACATGGAGAGTAAAAAGAACTTTCACGGCACAAAGTACGATAAGGCACCAAAATTATTGGAAACAAGTGAAGGCCCTCGATTTGTATTCCCTGGAATGCAGGCGAGAGAGATGCATGATAATATACACTTATAAAATCCTAGAGGGATTAGTACCAAATTTGCACGCCAAAATCACTCCCTATGAAAGCACGAGACTCGGCAGGAGATGCAACATTCCCCCAACGAAAAGCAGGAGTGCCACGAGTACACAGAGACAACACAATAAGTGTCAGGGGCCCAAGACTGTTCAACTGCCTCCCAGCATACATGAGGGGGATTACCAATAGATCCCTGGCTGGTCTCAGACCGAGCCGCGGGGGCGTTGACCCCGAAACCCTCTCCAGGTATACAGACTGTCACTATGCATTATTTCACAAACTAGTCAATTTGAAAAACCTGTTGCCATTTTTCGAATTTCAGTTCCTGATCAGCCGGGCTGTGGCTCGTACGTTGGTTTGCGTGCAGCCAGCAGTAACAGCCTGGTTGATCAGGCTCTGATCCACCAGGAGGTCTGGTCACAGACCGGGCCGCGGGGGCGTTGACCCCCGGAACTCTCTCCAGGTAAACTCCAGGTAAACCCCAAAATACCTTGAAATGTCTTTGACAACGAATGTTTTTTTTTTAATCGAAACTGAGTTACAGAAACCGTACACAACAGTAGGTATTTTTTTTTTTAACCAGTCGTCTCCCACCGAGGCAGGGTGACCCAAAATAAAGAAACATTTTCACCATCATTCAGTCCATCACTCTTGCCAGAGTTCCAATAGTACATTTCAAAACTGCAAATATCCCTACCCCTCCTTCAGTAGATAATTATCAAAATTTAATAAGGTTCAGAATGTACTCGTAGCTAATAAGAGTTAAATTATTAACATTGGTTAATGTAATAATCTTAGCTTTAATGAGTTGCAGCTTAGCCTAGCCAGTATTACTTGACGACACGTTTATTGAACCTGAATCAATATTATTTATTATTATGATTATTATTATTATTATTGAGAAAAAGTTTACATGTTCCAGTAATTGTGCGCGACTGTGTGTGTCTACTTGACTAAGTAAACTTACTAATCATTTATAATTAGTAAGTTTATTTATCAAAGGTACACGTAAGTACAATTACCATATTAAGTGTTAATTACCTAGGATAACACACTCACTCAGACTTTTTAATAAAAAATAGTAATGATTTAATAAATAATAAGGATGATAATGTATAAACATCAGTACTAAGAAGAATTGATAAGATGAGAAAAGATGAGAAAGATAGAGGAGAAATGTTAAGGAATAAAGAAGAAAAACAGGAAATAAAAAGAGTAAAAATGCAAGTGGGGGGGGGGGGGAGTAAGGGTATAAGAAGAGAGAAATTATGTAAAACAAAAAATGGGTATAAGAGATGAAAGGAATAAGTGATGCAAGAGTTAGTTTAATATGTTTATTATGCACCCATACCCATCCTGTGGGTGGTAGTCAAAAGATTACAGAGGTACATAATTGTGTCCGGGACTTGGACTCCAAAGTTTTTGTTGTAGCAGAGGCAAGTTACAGAGTAATGAACTCACAGTTTACAAAGGTAATGAACTCCAGGTAGGTCTGGTCACAATCATGACAAGTTACAAATGTATTTACAGATTACAGAGGTACGTAATGGGTCCAGGTGCAGGGCACACAAAGTTTTGATGGCTGAACTAGGTACAAAGGTAATGAACTCACAAGTTACAAAGGTAATGAATCCTTAAGAATGGTTACTTACGTTTTTATACATGGCTACAATCATGAACAAATATAGTGTATGAGAGCAATTCACACTTCCAACAACCCGGTCACAACTGTCTGAGTTATTGGTGCAAATATTGATTGTCGGTCTCTCTCACTCACACCAACACACACAGACACACACAGTAGTACAATGAGGGATCAGGAGACATGAATAACGACATATAAAATACTGCGTGAATAGACAAGGTGGACAAAGACAGGATTCCAGGAGGGGACACAGAACAAGACAGGCCACAATTGGAAGTTGACAGACACAAATGAGTCAGAGAGATAGAGTAGGAGTATTCTTCAGTCATAGAGGTTGTAGGCAGTGAATAGCCTAGAAAATGACGTAGTGGAGGCAGGAACCATACACAGTTTTAAGACGAAGTTTGATAACAGCTCATGGAGCGGGGAGAAGAGGGCCTGGAGTTACCTGGAGAGATATTCGGGGGGTCAACCCCCCGCTGCCCGGTCTGTGACCGAGGCATCCTGGGTGGATCAGCGCCTGAATCAATTCAGGCTGTTGCAGCTGGCTGCACGCAAACCAACCGTACTGAGCCACAGCCCGGCTGATCAGGAACTGACTTTAGTGCTTGTCCAGTGCCAGCTTGAAGACTGACCAGGGGTCTGTTGGTAATCCCCCTTATGTGTGCTGGATGCAGTTGAACATTCCCTCGGCCCCGACACTTATTGTAATGGTCCTCTTAACGTGCTAGTGACCACCCACTGCTTTATCATTGGGGTATGCGGTGCAGTGCGACCCCCTGCCAAGAATCTTTTGCTTTCCAGTAGCGAGTGATTTTCGTGTGCAAGTCATTCAGGTAAACTAGTCCCTCTAGGATTTTTCCAGTGATATAATCCATGTATCTCTCTCCCTCCTGCGTTCTCCAGCGAATACAGGGTTATGAAACCTCAAGCGCTCCCAGTATTGAGGTGTATTAACTCCGTTATAAGCGCTCCGTGAAAGTTCTCTGTACATTTTCTAGTGTCGGGTGCAATTTCACCTGCCTTAAACAGGAAGCCTGTTAGAGTGCTGTCAATATTCCAAGCTAGATGAGAAACAAGTGACCTGAAGAGTGTCATCATGGGCCTTGCCTCCCTAGTTTTGAAGGTTCTCATTATCCATCCTGTCATTTTGCTAGCAGATGCGATTGATACAATGTTTATGGTCCTTGAAGGTGATAATTCCTCCGACATAATCACCCCAGGTCTTCTGACGTTGGTGTTTTCGCTCTATTTTGTGGCCAGAATTTGTTTTGTACTCTGATGAAGATTTATGTAATTTCCTCAGCGTTACCATATCGAAGTAATTGAAATTTCTCATCGTGAACTTCATATTGTTTTCTGGACAGCCCACGGCAAGATTTAGTTGAGATGTCCGCCTGGAGCCTTGCAGTGGATCTGCAATGAAGACACTGTCATGCAGATTCGGGTGTCAATCTGCAAAGATGCGCTGACACGGTGCTGTGGCTGACATCCTTGTCTTATGGTCGGATAGAGGATGGAGGACAAGATGGGAGCTAGATGTCGCCTTGTGGAACAGAGCTTTCACCGTAGCTTGCGCTCAGGACTTTACTCTGTTGACGACTAACTCTGCGTGTTCTTTAGTGAGGAAATTATGAGATCCATCGACTCGACTCTTTCCTGTTTCATTCCTTTAGCGCTCATTTTGTGCGCTATTACGGCCAAGGTCCACAACTTGTCGAAGCTTTTGTGCAAAGTCGTAGCAACAGGTAGTAGCAAACCGTGAAGAGAGGCGGGGCCAGGAGCTAGGACTCGAACCCCTGCAACCACAAATAGGTGATACAAATAGGTGAAGTAACACACACACGCGCGCGCGCAACCACAAAATAGGCGAGTACGTACACACACACATGAACACACACACACAACAGACATCACAAACACACACACACACACACACCCACAACAACACACACCCACACACAGACGCCGCAAGCAACACCACAAATAGTGAGTACACACAGACAGACAGACAGACACACACACACAGATACGAGATACTAATGCCCGGAAAACAATTCCCCCCCCCAGTACCAAACAATACCACCAGTCCGATAACATATCTCTTGCAAATATGAACAGGTTCTAAAGCCACAACAAACAACAAAATACCATTTCATCCCGTGGTCTGCTTGTCCGAGGCAAAGAGCAATGTTCGAGGCTTTTCACGAACCCACATAAAGGATCCTTGACATGAATATGATCCTCAGGTTACAACCTATACAGATGTGACAGAGATGAAACAGGCAAAAGGGGGGGGGGGGGTTCTGGCCTGTACCATTGCCGAGTCCACTTGTTTGCACAGAACTGCTTAATGCCGTCAATGACGTATGAGAAGTTTAGCAGTCTAAGGTCGAGAACCAAAACCTATACATGTGTAGTCTAACAAGCCTCCGGATGGCAACATTCCCAGCAATTCCAGGACAGCTGTTAAAAAGACCACGTCTGGAAAATCTTCCAGCTCCTCCTGACAACCCAACATCTTGCTCCTGGGGATTTCAACTTAAGGCACCTAAAATGGAGGAATATAGCAAATAATATTGTTTGCAGTAATAACCCAGGAGGCAGTTCTGATGAATACTCACAACTCACACGGTAGCTATTTTAAATCTCTGCACAAAAGTCAATTTAAACCAGCAAATAATAGAAGCACTACTAGACTGAGAAATACCCTAGACCTCATATTCACTAACAATGATGATCTGATAAGAATGTCACCTATCAAAATCAAGTCACTCAAGAATCACCAACATAATTGAGGTTCAGACATGTATGCGAGGAGCCCCAGACCGACAAACTGAACTAGTTCCACGAGGGAGCATTCACCAAATTCAACTTCAATAACAAAAACATAAAGTGGGACCAAGTAAACCTAAGTCCTTAACCGATATAAGCTGGGAAGATATGCTAAGCAACACAGACCCAAACCTTAATGCCCTTAGAACAGATTAACCCTCGGTGGCACTTCGATTATGCACAAGGCTTATTCCTCTAAGAAAAAAGAGGAGTAGATTGTAAAATAGAAAGAGACAGGTGCTCCCTTTACAGGCGAAGACGAAAAGAATAACAGAGCGCTAAAGGGTCAATATCTACTGAAATGACGCAGGGAGACACTGGTCAGAAGAAATAGCAAGCATGCGAGAAACGTAAAGCTAAAAGGAAATCCATATTAGAGGGAGTCAGGAATCGCGGGAATAACTAAAACGCTATAAATGAAATCGAAAGAAACCCAAAGTATTTCTTCTCCTATGTCCAAATCAAAATCGAGAACAACGCCAGTAATTGGGCCCCTACTTAACAAATGGTCCTACACAGATGACAGCCACAAGGAAATGAGTGAGCTACTCAAGTCCCAATATGACTCAGTTTTTTAGGCAGCCGCTAACCATACTGAGAGTCGAAGATCAAAATGAATTTTTGATGAGAGAGCCACAAAAATTTGATTAACACAGCCTATCCGATGTTATCCTGACGCCAAATGACTTCGAACAGGCCGATAAATGACATTCCCAATAGCTCTCTGCCCCAGGCCAGAACTCATGGAACTCTGCTGTTCCATCAAGTAACTGAAGCAGCCCCTAATCACGACCTTTTCCATCCTATGGAAGGGAGCATGGACACGGGGGGTCGTCCCTCAGTTACTAAAAACAACAGACATAGCCCCACTGAACCATCAAAGGGGGCAGTAAAGCAAACAGCAAAGACTAACAGACCAATAGCACTAACATCCCATATCAATAAAAATCTTTGAAAGGGTTCCTAAGAAGCAAGATCACCACCCATCTAGAAACCGCATCAGTTTACTACACCCAGGGCAACCAGGGTTTAAACAGGTCGCTCCTGTCTGTCTCAACTACTGGATTACTTACGACAAGTCCTAAATGCACTAAAGACAAAAAGAATGCAGATGTAATATATACAGGACTTTGCAAAAGCCTTCAACAGAGATGACCATGGCGTAATAGCGCACAAAATGCGCGCTAAAGAATAACAGGAAAAGTCGGTCGATTGGATCTATATTTTCCTCCTCACTAACAGAACACAAGAGAGTAGTTCGTCAACAGAGTAAAGTTCCGAGGCACTACGGTGAAAGCTCTGTTTCCACAAGGCACAGTAACTAGCTCCCATCTTGTTCCTCATCACATATCCGACATAGTACAAGGATGTCACCAGAAAAGGGGGAAAAAGGCAGCACCGTGCTTCCATTGCAGATGACACTCCGAATCTGCATGAACAGTGTCTTTCATGCAGACACTGCAAAAGGCTTCAGGCGGACATCAACCAAAGCTTTCAGTGGGGCTGCAGAAAATAATATGAAGTTTCTAAGCGATGAAAATTTCAATTACCTCGATATATGGTAAACATGAGAAATTAAATCTTCATCGAGTACAAAAAAATTCTGGCCACAAATAAGAGCGAAAACACCAACGGTTCAAAGACCTGGGAGTGAATTATGTCGGAGGATCTCTCCTCAATGGACCAAACTGTTGTATCAATCGCATCTGCTAGAAAAAATGACAGGATGGATAATGACAACCCTTCAAAACTAGGAGCCAAGCCCATGATGGAACATTCTTCAGGTCACTATGTCTATCTAGGCTGGAATATTGCTGCACTCTACAGCACCTTTCAAGGCAGGTGAAAATTGCCTACACTAGAAAATGTACAGAGAACCTTTTCACTGCGCGCGCCGAATACGAGATAAAACACGGACTTCTCAATTACTGGGAGCTGCTTGAGGTTTCTAAACCGGTATTCCCTGGAACGCAGGAGGGAGAGATACATGATTATATACACCTGGAAAATCCCTAAAGAAGGTACAGTACCGAACTTGCACACGAAAATCAACTCTCCAACTACAAAGCAAACGACTTGGCAACGTATGCTCCATCCCCGCCAATGAAAAGCAGGGTGTCACTAGCACGTTAAGAGACCATACAATATTGTCAAGTGGGCCCGAGACTGTCAAACTGCCTCCCAGCACACATTAGGGGGAATTACCAACAGACCCCGGCAGTCTTCAGCTGGCACTGACAAGAGCACCTAAAAGTCAGTTCCTGATCAGCCGGGCTGTGGCTCGTACGTTGGGTTTGCGTGCAGCCCAGCAGCACAGCCTGGTTGATCAAGCGCCTGATCCAACCAGGAGCCTGGTTTCACACCGACGCGGGTCCTGCGGGGCGTTGACCCCCGAAACTCTCTCCATGTAAACTCCAGGTATTTCTTTCTTCTTCCAGAATTGTCTTAATATACCACTGTGAGAAAATACTTTGTCCATTTCCTGAACATTTCTGAGTGAAATTGTTCTAAATTCATTAATATTTGATCACAGCACCCGTACACTAATGACGCAGGTGTGACAATAGTCCATCTGGCAAAGAGTTTACATTTGTTAGGGTCCCCCCCCTACATCTGGTGGTGCGGTGATTTAACCTCCAAAGATACTTGTAAACCCAGCCGGAGCCGGGCAGTAGTGACATCCAAGAGTCCCTGCTTATTTTGTTGGATGCACCATAGACATATGTGGCTCCTCCTGCATGATAGAAAGATGATAGATGGACGCCTTGTGTCAATCTCCCTAAGTCTTAAGTCAATAAGTTCATTTGAAGTTCTTTTTTCGTACTTATTGTTCTCAAACTACTACCTGACAAGCCAAGATTGTAGATCTACCTCCCTCTTTGAAAGAACAGCTTAGCCAATTTATCAGTTCTATCATGCATCTGAAGACAATGTAGGATGGAATCCAAGCATGTGCAACCCTGACTCCACTGGCCCCAATCTTACCATTACCTATGTCTGGCTTCTGACACAAGCCATGCCACAATTATACTTAATGAGTTGCAGAGCATTTTAGGGAGGTGACAGAGAATCATTACAATTAAAGTGTCAACACTAGATACATGGACACATTTGGGGGGCAAGGATATGGCAAACAGTCCCTGCTTTGAGGGGTTAGTTAGTTTAAATAGTTTATATTTTTCTTTTTTTTTTTTTTTTTATCAAATGCCTAACCCCATACCCATCCTGTGGGCGGTAGTTCAAAAGATTACAGAGGTACAATAAATGGTCCAGGGACTGGCCTCAAAGTTTTTGATAGCTGAGTCAAGTACAGAAGTAATGAAAATTCACAATTACAAAGGTAATGAACTCACAATATACAAAGAGTAATGAACTCCAGGTAGGTCTAGTCACAATCATGACAAGTTACAAAGGTAATTATCAGATTACAGAGGTACACAATAGGGTCCAGGACGCAGTGCTTTCCAAAGTTTTGATCTGAGAACTAAGTACAAGGTAATGAACTTCACAAGTTACAAAGGTTTTTAAAAAAAAAAAAAAAAAGAACTCACTAGTTACAAAGGTAATGAATACTGTAAGAATTGGTTACTTTAACTTTAATACATGCTGCAATCATGAACAAATTATAGAGTAAATGAGCATCATTCCACACTTCCACACCCGGTCAACAACTGTAGTGAGGTTTATTGGCGTGCAAATGTTGAATCGCTGAGTTCTCACTCTCTCTCTCACACAACACACTACAGCACACTACACACATCACACACACAATACACACACACACACACTACACGCACACACACACCACATCAGCACACACACACACACACACACAACACACAACACAAACTCATACACACACACGCAACAAACACTCATACACACACAAACACAACACCTCATACCACCACACACACCAATACACACACACACACTCAGACTCACACACATCACACACACAACGACACAAACACACACACACACAACACACAACACACACACACACACTGCACATATGTGGTAAAGTTCTTATTTACAGCAAGCAAAGTCAGGGTATTTCTCCAGAAAATGGTCTGTAATAACCACTGAGTGGAGATAAAATACTTAGCCATTCTTGAACACTTCTGAGCGTGGGGGACAGAAATTCATTAATTTTATCCACTCCAGTACATAAAAGACGCAAGGTGTGACAATAATCCATCTGACAAAGTTTACATTTCGTTTGGTCTACATCTGGTGGTGGTGATTTAACCTGCCAAAGATACTTGTAACCCAGCCGGAGCCGGGCGGTAGTGACATCCAAGAGTCTGCTTATTTTGTTGGATGCACCATAGACATGTGGCTCCTCCTGCATGATAGAATGATGATAGATGGACTCACTGGTGTCAATCTCCCTGAGCCTTAAGTCCATAAAATTCAGCTGAAGTTCTTTTATTGAAGGGTAGAGGCCCAGTTATTGATGCGTGCTCCAATTTCTTTATGAGAGGCATCACTCTGTGTGACAACACTGTATAATCCTACGGGTTTAGTGTTTCCCCCTTGATTATAATAATAATAATCTGTGTGACAACAGCAGCACTACCAGCTGCACCAGTGGACTGGTGAACAGAACCATCGACGTAAATAATTTGTGAAAGAGTGTTCTGTGTGACTAAGTTATCAATACAGCTTAAGGCATCATGTTTGGCTTCAAGACGAAGCTTTGGTTGTGATTTAAGAAGAGTTTTGGGGGGAAATGGAGGAATGGTAGTTTGGAATGGGGTAATATCCCATGGAGCAGGGAAATGTCTCTGTTGTCTAACTTGATATAGATCATGTAGCTGGTTCATGCGGAGGTCGGTTCCAGTTTTTTCGATCCATCTGGAAGGATGTTCACTAGTGCTGAGGAAAGTTTGGAGGGCTTCTGTGCAGGGGTTTGAATGGGCTAGCCTAAGCATATTGACCCCAATAAGGATATTTAACACGATCTCTAATGCTTGGAATATTAAGTTCTTTCCGCATATTTAAAATTTTGGCAGTACGAGGAATCCTAGGATGATCCTCTTGCTTCGGTTTGCATGTTTTTCCAGCCCTCCGAGCTTCAGTCAGACATGAGCAAGTTATGGGGTCGCATAATAACCATGATCTAATCTATATAAGCAAGATTAAATTTGATTTACATTCAGGTTACTGGGATGCAACCTATGCCCCAACCTAAGTCTCTCAGCTTTCTTTGATTGGCACAAAGTTCTCGATTTAAAATTTTGGCCAAGTAGTGGAACCGGTGTCCCAATTGCTCGTTAGTTTTCCCCCTCAAGAGTCAGTCTAGACATGATGTTGGGCGGGCTCTGATTTAGGGAATTGATCTTCTCATTCCCCAATATTAATCTTACGTTTCACATCCCCCCCCAGGAACCTGTATAACTCCAGTCTTAGCCTTCCCCTCTTGATTAAAATAATATAACAAAGCTAGTACTATGCTGAACCAAATTCTAGAAGAACCCATCATGCAATGGATGACGAACTGGGCCTCCTGACGAGGAGGACCCTGTTGAGTATCTTTGTTTTATCCCTGAGATTTTAACCCCAGGTACCGACACGAGGCTAGTACATGATTAAGAATGTTTTGGGTGTTTGGAGAATCCGGGGTGTGAATCATTGTCATCAGCAAAACTAACCATATAATGATGGGTGGCTGGCTAGCATTAATCAAAATGTTGAAAAGGGTGGGACTAAGCACACCTCCCTGTGGGGTTCCTAATTCAAAATCTTGAGTTACACTTCTATGTCCCTGGAACAACACAGACGACTTTCTGTTGGACAGGTAACCTTTAATCCAGCGGAGAAGCCGTCCTCCAACATCCATTCTGGCAAGTTCACTAATGATTACATGTCGGTTGGCTACATCAAAAGCGGATTTAAGGTCAAGGAACGTAGTGTATGAGCTGTCAGTGTACAGAGTGAGAAAGGTGGTAATGCAATGATGCACACTCCTTCCATGCATGAAGCCATGCAACCGGGGTGACAAGAATTCCTTAATTCTGTGCATAAGACGATTAAGAATCATCCTTTCGAATGTTTTACACAAGCAGCTAGTAAGGGATATTGGGCGAAATGAGTTTTGTTGATTGGGCTTCGGAATGGGAATAATGAGGCTGTTGGTCCATGATTTAGGGAGCTCCCCAGTGACATAACTCATGTTATATAATTCAAGTAAAGGATTACCTGGTACTCGACACAGCAATCTGAGTATGTTGTAATACCATCCTCACCAGGCGACGTGGAGTTGCCCTTAGTGCTGCATCAAGTTCATAATTAGTGAAAGGAATGTTGCAGTCATCTGCCTTGCTGAGCATAAAGCAAACAAGTCTCTCCCTTTCATCATATTTGTCCATTAATTTCGCCTGTGTGGTACTGGGAAGACTGTCATAGCTAGATGTAGCAGCCCAAGCACTGACTAACTCATTCGCCCTGTGCAAGGGATGAGGGTGCGCTATCTGCTCAGTTCTGTTACCCTTAATTCTATTTATGATGCAAGAGGAAAAAGGAAATGATGTAAAAAAAAAAGTTGAGTTGAGGGGGTGAGAAATAAACAGGAAGGAGTGTAACAGGAGAAAGGAAGTCATGAGGGAAAATAGAGGAAAAGACGTAAAAATAAGAATGTAGAAAGGCTATAAAGGAGAAAGAAAAGAAGGAAGATTAGAAAGAGGAGGACGAAATATAATTAAGACAAGAAATGGAAGAGTAAAATGAATGTAAATTCCGACAAACTGATGGTGATTGTAATAGTAGTAGCTGTAATAATTTTTATTTTAAATCGTAGCTGTATAGCCCTTGTGGCTTAGCGCTTCTTTTTGATTATAATAATAATAATAATTTTAAATCGTAGTGCAAAATACACAATTTGAAAGCTTATAGTGTGCACAGTAAGTGTATTTAGACAGTTAAACATAAGTACAATTATATATATATTATCATAGTGTAAATTGTCTAAATAACCCAAGAAAAAAAAAAACCATAGTAGTAGTAGTGTAATGTATGGCGGTGATGATGATAGTGGTGATAGTTTAAATCATGGCAGTGGTGGGGATGGTGGTGGTAGTGGCACTAGTGGCAGTGAACCCTGAAAGGGGGGTTTAGAGGCATCAGTGCCATTGATCAGCTGGTGGTGACGGCCGGCGGACCCTCGCACCTGTCTCCATCATGGAATAATACAATGGTGAGCCTCTTCACTGTCTGGCTCCACCTCCATTATTATCTGCACTATTTAATTTATCCTCCCGGCACTATGCCAGGTCCAAGGATCAGCTCAAATGGCACTGTTTCTCCTAAATGGCTGAAGGTTCCTGCTTGCTTGCTTTTATTTACCAATATGACGTTCCTTCATGTTGAATCTTATTTAAGGTCTAATTTCGGGAGCACGGGTGCAGGTTATTTTTTTTTTTATAGAATATTATTGATTAAAATATCTAAAGTTTTGGGTCCTAAGTATGTGTAAGTTTGTTTAAGCACATGTGTACATAAATACAATTATCATAGTATAAATTATTTAGGATAACCTAAAAGTCTTGACTCATTTCCACTGGGGTCCTTGATTTTTCCATTGTTGTGCGTCTCGGGCTGACGTTTTTGTTGCTGTTTCGGGCTGACATTGATGTTATCTCAGGCTGACATTGATGTTATCTCAGGCTGATGATGCTCTCCCGGGCTGACGTTGATGTTGTTGCTTCGAGCTGACGTTGATATTGTCTCGGGTTGACGTTGATAATGTCTCGGGCTGACGATGATGTCTCGGGCTGACATTTTTGTTGCTGTCTCGGACTGGCCTCGTTGTTGTAGTCTCAGGCTGACATTGATGTTATCTCAGGCTTATGATGCTCTCCCGGGCTGATGTTGTTGATGTCTCAGACTGACGTTGTTGTCTCGGGCTGACGTTATTGTTGTTGTCTCGGGCTGACGTTATTGTTGCTGTTCCGGGCAGATATTGTCTTTGGCGGATGTTGCAGTGTTGGGCTGACTTTTTTTGTCTCAGGCAGACGTTTTGGGCCGACATTTATTTATTATTTATTTATTTTTAGAAATTTTAGCATACATACAGAGGTACAAAAAAAAATACAGGTAAGAGCAGCATGCCAAAGCCACTTATATGCATAGCATTACGGGCTGGCTTAAAATTAACTTAAGATTAACTAAGCAATGATGAAATCAGTGATAAGACATTATTGTAAACATAACTATAAAGCACAAATGAGTATTACAAAGACAGGTCATATGGTTGCATGCATTGTTGTCGTCTCGGGCTGACAGTGTCATTGTCTCAGGCTGACGTTATTTTGAACAATGTTGTCTCAGGCTGACGTTATTTTGAACAATGTTGTCTCGGGCTGACGTTATTTTGAACAATGTCTCGGGCTGACGTTGCTGTCGTCTCGGGCTGACGTTGCGTCGTCTCGGCTGACGTTGCGTCGTCTCAGGCTGACGTTGCTGTCGTCTTGGGCTGACGTCATCTCGGGCTGACTTTTGCTGTCGTCTCGGGCTGACGTCTCAGGCTTACGGGCTCGTGTCGTTGTCTTGGGCTGTTGTCTAGGGCAGACGTTGCTGACATCTCTGGGTTGACATCTTGGGTAGGTGAATAGGAACAACAGGTGTAAGGTTGCCCAACATTTCCACCCATGTCAGGACTGAATCATGAATAAGGAAAGTGAGTTGCCAACTGAGCTATGGGGCATCCATACAACAATGTGGGTACCACTATACTCTGGTATACAGTATTTCCATTTTTGTCTCTTTCCCTCTGTCAGTTCTGTGATTCACATCGTCCTTAGAACTAACTATTTGCCAACAACTTAATTTCCAAATATCCAAATTATTATTTCCCTTTCCACCTCTTTCCCTCTGTCAGTTCTATGATTCACCTCATACGTATAAATATTTGCTAACAAAACTAACAAATATCTGAATTATTATTATTTATTATTATTTATGAAGGGATTTGGGGAAACTTGTAGCTGGACTTGAGTCCAGGAGGTGGAAAGTACAGTGCTTGCTCTCTGAAGAAGTGGTGGGAATATTTGCTGTTTGGAGGGGCATGCCTCTGGCAAGACAGTGAGTGATGGTGAAAGTTTCCTTCTTTTTCAAGTTACCCTGCCCTTAGTGGGAGATGGCCACCACGTTAAAAAAATTTATTATTTATTATTATTATATAATTTTTTTGATTATGCAGATTGTTGTGGATTTAAGGTACATTAATCAGAACTTTTGAAGGCAATAAATTTGGCATTAAAGCCCCAGCATGTTTGGAAGTTTTCAAATAACACACATTAAAATTCATAATGCATTGACATGTTTAGGTGACCATTATTTTTCCATGCCAGCATCATAGGTAATCTAATTTGCTTATTGTATTTGTATAACAGTTAGAACCTCAGTGTGCTATGGTAATTTTTGCTTCTTCAAGGCCAGTTTCTTAGCAGTAACGTACTTTGTTTTGGTATATTATGTAGTCATTTATCCTTATGTTATTAAACATTGAATTGTATATACAGTATTTACAATTAAAATATAAAATTTTTCATCTCTGATTGGGATTTCTAGCATTTTATGATTTCAATGTAGTATTAGGTGCCCAGTATTTGTATTTTCAGTGTTTATTTTAGTAGTTTGTAAATTTATTTTTGCCAGTATTGTATTTCTATTCTATCAATCTTTTTCTGTCTCTTCCCTATTTTGAGTACAGGTACAAAATCGATTTTTCCAGACACTGATGGTCCAGAAACTCTTTATAATCTATAGAAATTTACGAGCATGAACTTGAAATTCCCATGGCAGTGTATTTACCACCCAACTGTACGTCACTTTTCCAACCCCAAGACCAAGGAATACTGTGCTCTCTAAAGGCGGAAGACTCGGTAATCCGGAAAGGCTTTGGAACCAAAGGGTCTGAAAAATAGATGTTGTACCTGTAATTTCTTTTTCACAATTTATTTTCCATATTTTTCAAGTTATACTTTACTGTATCAGTACACATAGATGAAAAGTTTCAATCTGGCTTGGGTAAATTTTTTAATTGAAGACCTAATCCAATCCAGTCAAATCAGATTTATTTCTTTGCATAGGTTACAATGTGTGATGCATTTACAGCAACTTTTTTCATCTAGTTCAGTAATGTGTATTTTCATTTCAAGTTATGTTACGGAGGCCGGAGTTCTTGCCTAACTAACAAGCCTTCAAGATGATGAGTGGGGAGTCATATGGCCGGTGAGTAGCCCATTCTACTATATACATATGCAGTGGTACCCGAGTTTCGGCCATAATTCATTCCAGAAGGCTGTTTGAGTGCTGTTACCGAACGAATTTGTTCCCATAAGAGATAATGTAGATTAGATTAGTCCATTTCAGACCCCCAAAAATACACTTACAGAAGCACTTGCAATAATACACTACATAATTGTTTGAGTTGGGAGTTGTAAGAAGTTTATGATATCTCATCTACAGTATTTAGTCTGTCATAGGTTTAAAGTTTCTTCTAGTTTGTAGTACTTAGAAATTCCCTAATGTAAACCAGTCCATCTGCTGCCAGCCCTGCCAAAACATAACTTAATGGTATCCTTTCATCAACTTTCCTTAGTATATAGTCAGGGTCTCCAGTTTTGTCAGTTGGAGTTAAAAAGTCTTATTATACTGTGTACCATATACATCAGTACAGTGGGACCCCGCATAACGATTACCTCCGAAGCGACCAATTATGTAAGTGTATTATGTAAGTACGTTTGTATGTGTATGTTTGGGGGTCTGAAATGGACTAATCTACTTCACAATATTCCGTATGGAATATAAATTCGTCAGTACTGGCACCTGAACATACTTATGGAGTGAAAAAATATCGTTAACTAGGGGTCCACTGTACTGTGTAATAAACCCTTGATATATACAAAGTTCAGTTTTTATTGTTTTGTTCTATATGTACTGTAAAGAAACTTAAGTAGTATTTATGAGCCGTTCCACAGTGGAGTTCATAGAAAATTTCAATAGGTGCAGGATTTTGCTGCTTTCAGATTTCATTGTTTCATAGCAGGTTTTTCATGACTGAATTTACCTTCTTGAAATAAAATCTTTAAGAATTAGAGTTAATTTTCTAATATCTACACACATTCATAGTCCTTAGGAGGGGTCCCTGATTGAGGTTAAACTTTACAAATTTCTCTTACCTGTTTCATTTTTCAGTATTGACTGTTAATCCTAGTGCATTCATGTAAACTCATGATGTTTTGTCGTCTGGTTCTATTACTTGTTTTTTTCTTATGGATATCAAGAAGTAGCTTGTTTTCTTTTGACTCTGGATATTTCATTATATTATATTTCAGTTGCTTCTTGGGGGTTCAAATCTACTTCATGTAAAGTGTCCTTTTCTGTAAACACACTAAACTTTCTATTTATTATCCTGCATATTTCTACTATAATTTGGTGGATTTTTGTGAGCCTGATTCTGTTGTGCAGTACGATATTAATTCGTTCCAGAAGGCTGTTTGGGTGCCGTTACCGAACGAATTTGCTCCCATGAGGAATATTGTAAATTAGATTAGTCCGTTTCAGACCCCAAAAATACACTTACAGAAGCACTTACAAAAATACACTTACATAATTGTTCGAGTTGGGAGCTGTTCGTAAGTCGGGGATCCACTGTATTTTGTCTTGCATAATGATGCCTGGTCTCAGACCAAGCCACAGGCATTGTCCCCCCGAAACCCTCTCCAGGTAAACATGGAGCTTACTTCTTATAAACTTGGATCTGTTAATGGTTCTGGAGATTGCTGCCCCATAGCTCCTTAATTGGAAATATATACATTTCTAAGAACTACTGAGTTATGAAACATAGGGAAAGTAAAAATAAGTGTATATTGAATATATGTAATACTTTGTAAATTTACCTGTTATTTAACATATTCATGGGACAGAAAGATAAGTAATCTTGCCAAATGTGTTAAATGTTTAACTGGTTTCTGCTTTGCACTTAAATGACAGGATGGTAGTTCATCCCTTTATGGCTACCTTCAACCTACCTACATCTTTAATGTCTTAGTCCCATTTACTACAGTGGAACCTTGGTTGTCAAACATAATTTGTTCCAGGTGCTGATTCGACAGCCAAAATGGACAACAACCAAACCATTTTTTCCCATGAAGAATACTGTAAATAGAATTAATCTGTTCCAGATCCCAAATGACAATATAATAGTTTATTAAAAATGTACTAACTACTACACAAAACTATAAAAAGGAATACTATAAGAAATTTTATCTGAAATAGTGTACAGTAAATGAAAATTTAACTACGTACCTCTTACCTGTCAGAGGAGAGCCAATGGCATACTGGAAGCAGTGGAGGAGAGGAGGGGGTATGTTACTGCTTGGAAGGAGAGTCACCTGCTATTAATGTCGTTCAACTGTGCTTCTGGTGGTGTTTCTCTTCTTTGTCTCTCTTTTCCACTTAACACCTTGTTCTGGCTCACTGGTTCTTTGTCTCACTAAAATCTGTCCAGTGAGGTTTGTTTCACTTGTCTAAATTGAGACATTACACTGTCATTGTACATGTTAGAGACACTGATGGCCACTGTTTGTCTGGATAGTATTTTTCAGCAAACTCCTCGACTTCACGCCATTTAGCACACATTTCCTTGACAAATGCATTGGACACATCATTCCTTCCCTCCTCTTCCTCTGATGATAGCTCCTCTGCTGCAATCTATTGCCTGCCCTTCCGAAGGTCTACAAGTTCTGTGGTGAGTTCAGTTCTATGCTCCTCCACCAACTCCCCCACAACATTTTCAGTCACCTCTAGGTCCAAGTGTCTTTCCCAGTGACGCAATATCCTTACCAGCTCAGGCTCATCTTCAAAGCCTTCAAAATTCCTGGCTGCCACAAAGTGGACCCTTGATGGCTTATCTCATAATAAAAAAAAAATGCACCAAAAATGCAAAATAACAAAAAATTAAAGATGCACAACAAAAGCTCAAGAGATGTTTACAGCACATGAGTTAGTGGCTATACTGACTCAGACCCATGCTGTTGACTCATTGTGTCCAGTGCGCAATCTGTGAGCACATGACCTGAGGTATTTGTGTTGTTGGTCGACACCCAAGAGAACATACGAAAGGATTTTTTTTTCTTGATCTTCTTTGTTTGAAAACTGTTTGTTTCAACAGTGCAGTTGACAACTGAGGTTCCACTGTATTTGTTTTAAAAGTTTTCTTCCTCCTTATGTGGATACTGTAAATTCATTTATGGTTTGTTTGAATCTGGTAAGTCTCAATTGGCACACTTTCTACATTGGATGCAATTTTTTGTTTTTTAGTGACTCAACACCACCTTTCATTAAACCAGCGCTTGGGAAATTGGGAAGTAATCAGGCTTTATCCAAAGAAGGGGACTGTTATTTACACTGGACCCCGTAATTTC
>NC_069473.1:28943513-28972364 GCF_026875155.1 Cherax quadricarinatus | reverse complement strand
TCCTAAAGTTTTCCATATGTGAGTATTGAAATTTCTCTTCAGTAAAATTTCATAGTTCGAGTCCCCCCATTGGAAGTTTGGGTGGCATATCCGTTTGGAGTCCTGGGGTGTCCCCGATGGAGGTCATGCATGGCAATTCGGGTGTCATCCGCAAAGGAAGACACGGAGCTAGGGCTTAGATCTCTATGTCAGATATAAAGGATGAGGAATAAAAATGGGAGCGAGTACTGTGCCTTGTGGAACAGAGCTTTTCACCGTAGCAGTTTCAGACTTTAATGGGCTTACTATTACTCTGTGTTCTATTTGTCAGGAAGTTATAGATCCATCTACCATTATTATTATTATAATCAAAAAGAAGCACTAAGCCACAAGGACTATACAGCGCTGCAGGGCAGGAAGGAAGCAAGGGGCATCAGGGGCCCAAAAGGGAGATGGATGAGTAATAGGTTATGGATAACAGCGGGGTAGTGGATGGTGAAAGGGTAAAGGGCAGCAAGAGACTGAACTAGAAAGGGCTGAGGGGAGAGCGAAAAGTATCATCAGAGTTTGTGGAGTAAATCAGTCGTTGTCAAGAAGTCAATGAGAGAGTCAGGATTAAAGGAGGGTCCATCAGCAAGAAGGAAGGTAAAGAGAGAGTAGTAGAACGAAGACGACGTTGGAGGTAAATTCTGCGTGCTCGTTATAGAGAGGGCAGCCCTAACAGAATGGGGCTAATCGATACGGGAACTTGACACTGCTCACAGAGAGAACAGGGTGCCTCTCCATGAATACCCATGAGTAAGACGAATGTGGCCAATGCAAAGGGCGGAGAGAGTGGTCTCCCAACCTCGGCACTGATGACAAGAAGACTGCCAGTAACCTATCTGGGTTAAATAGAATGAAGTTCTTTTACCGACAGAGTTGACCAACGTTGTTGCCAACGGTGCGAAGGTGGGTAGCTATTGCAGCAAAATAGTCCAGAAATGGAACACCTCGATAGGAAATTGGTAGGTCATGTACTGCGACCGTGCAGCAGTGTCTGCCTGTTCATTGCCCTGTACGTCTACATGACCAGGGACCCAACAAAAAACAATATCTTTATGTTTGGTAGAGATACGCGTAGCCAAAGTTGGATACAGAGAACTAGGGGATGAGATGTTCAAATTTTCGTATAGCCTGTAGAGCACTAAGAGTCTGAGACTACTACAAATGATGACACAGGCATAGATGCGATACAATAAGTGCTGCAAGAATGGCATACAGTTCAGCGTAAAAATGCTAGCTGAAGATAGTAAAGCCCCTGCACGACGCTGTCCGGAAACACTGCTGCGAATCCGACGCCGTCTGAAGACTTAGAGCCATCTGTGTCACGCGGTGGCATGAGAATGGGAGGGGAAGTGATCAAGAAAAAGAGAGCGGGAAGCCACCGTAGGCAATTGAACTTTCGAGAAAGGGGGTGAGAAAGAACAGACCCAACAGCTGGAACTTCCCAGGGGGGGTAGGAAAAGTGAGATGCTAACATGAACATATAAAGGTGGTAACTGAAGGGAAACAAAGTGAATGTAGGCGAAGAGAAAAGGGACGGAGCAAACAGGGGCGGCGAACGAATAAAGAATGTCAACAAATTCGGTGACCATTCTATAAATGGAAGGATTGTGTAGATCGTGAGAGCGTACATAGTAGCGAAGGCAAAAGGGCATCACGGCGATCAGACAAGGATGGAACATTCGCTTCTGATAGAGGCTCTCAACAGGAAAGAGCGAAAAGCACCAAGGCACAAACGTAATCCTTGGTGATGGATAGAGTTAAGGCTAGAGAGAGTAGTAGGAGGCCGCGGAAAAATCTGGTCACCATAATCGAGTTTCGATAAAACGAGGGCTGAATGTAGGCGAAGCAGAGTTCGACGATCAGCTCCCCAGGGAAAAATGGGGCAAGGGTTTTAAGAAGGTTTAGCCGACTGTGACAAGTTGCCTTCAGAGAGGTAATGTGAGGGTTTTCCCGGATAACCGACGTCAAAGAGAAGGCCTAGAAACCTGACTGTATCAGTTCAGGATACGGGAGCCATAGAGATACAAAGGATGATCGGAGATAACAGAGCGTCTAGTGAAAGTAAAAGTTTGGGGAGTTTTGGTTACTTGAAAAAATTTTAAAACCCCTGCGTGGTGGCCCAAGTACAAACACGTCGACCGCATGCTAGAGAGAAAACACAATAAGATGACAGTCAGCCCTGCACAAGCAATAGCGAAGTCATCATCATAGATGATGACCAAATATTGGGTGGAAGAACAGAGGCCAAATCATTACTAGCAAGGAGAAAAAGTGTTGTGCTTAGAACACATCCCTGATGGAAACACCTTCAGCTTGGACGAAGTCCGGGAAAGAACATTATAGACTCGAACACGGAAATGTCTGTCAGTTAAAAAGTTCTTAAGGAAGGATGGTAGATTGCCTCGGAGGCCTAAGGAATGGGCTTGGCCAAAATATTATACCTCCAAGTTGTGTCATATGCCTCTCAAGGTCAAAAATATGGCAATAACTGAGTGATTATTTGCAAAGGCATTACAACATACGTATCCAAGCGTAGTAAGGGGTCTATGGTAGAACAACCCTTACGAAAGCCATATTGACTAGCGGAGAGACTGTTGTGTGTCTCTAAATACCACATTAAACATCGATTTACGAGACGTTCCATCACTTTGCAAACTGCACTAGTAAGAGCGATGGGGCGATAGTGGGAGGCACCATGTCCTGTAGTAACCGGTTTGCGGAAAGGGAGAACAATGGCAGATTTCCACAGCTGGGGAAGAACTCCTTGTGCCCAAATAAGATTGAAGAGGTGTAAGAGGACTACAAGGGCTGACCAATGTAAATGTTGTAACATACGAATATGAATGTCGTCAGGCCCAGCTGCCGATGATCGGCAAGCTGAGAGCGTTGCCTCCAGTTCTTGAAGTGTAAAAGGCACATTATACTGTTCTTCTCTGAGAGAAGAAAAGTCCAAGGGTACTAACTCTCTGACAGACTTTGAGGAAAGAAACGAGGGGCATAGATGGAGCCCCCGGGAAATACGGATCAGATGTGTGCCAAGTTCAATGGCAACGTCGAGAGGGTTTGCTACATCAACACCAGCGACCCGTAGAACAGGAGCCGGGTCAGGAGAGTATTTACCACTCAATTTCCTCACTTTTTTCCAGACTGCACTCATAGAAGAAGCAGAGGTGATGGTGGAAACAGTCTCGCCAACAAGTGCGTTTAGCTTCACGGATGACACGGCGAGCGATCGCACGCTTCTGCTTAAAATCAAGAAGTCTCTCAGCGGTTCTATTGTACCGGTACCTGCCCCATGCAGCACGTTTCAAACATACTGCACGAGCACAAGCAGGAGACCACCAAGGCACGCACTTCTGAGAATGCCTGCCTGAGGTTTGGGGTATAGAATGAGAAGCTGCAGTATAAACTGACGTCGAGATGATGTGTAGGAGCTCATCAATGGGATGAAGAAGGAACCTCACTAAAAGCAGTGAGGTGTGAGTAAAGATCCCAATTTGCCCGATCAAATTGCCAGTGAGGGCTACGGAAAGGTGGTGAATAGGAAGGAGAAGTAAGAATGATCGGAAAATGATCGCTGTCATGTAAGTCTGGTAGAACAGACCAGGTGAAGTCTAGTGCAGTGGAGGAAGAGCAGACTGATAGATCGATGCAAGAGAGAGTATGAGTACGAGGATCAAAATGGGTGGGAGTACCCGTATTTAAAACATGGAGGGGGTGAGAGGCGAGAAAAGCCTCCAACTGGATGCCATGTGAGTCACAATGAGACCCCCCTCAGAGGAAATGGTGGGCATTAAAATCACCAAGTAACAGAAGTGGTGGTGGTAAGGATGAAACAAGAAAGGCAAAGTCTGGGATAGAAAATGCCCGAGAAGGAGAGAGATATAAAGAACATATTGTAAACCACTTATTCAAGTGGATACGGGCTGCAGCGTAATGCAGCGAGGTATGGACAAATAGTTGACAGTACAGAATATCATTGTGTAGAAGAAGGGCATTTCATTAAAGGTCCCATCTGAGAAAGGATCCGAAGAATACAATAAATTATAGACTGAGATAGGTTGGAAAACAGCCGAGTGTAATTTTGGTTCTTGTAAGCAAGCACCAACAGGGGAAAACCTGGAAAGCAACATCTGAAGCTCACCCCGATTACCCGAGGCCGCGGATATTCCACTGTAAATAGGCCATGATTGGCGAGGAAGAAAATACCAGGAATCTGTAGGTAAAGGCACCTACGGACTAGAGGGGTTAGAAAAGTCAACGTGTGGTGGCTCTGGAAGGCGTTCAAGTAGCGAAGGAACTGAGCGTTGCGAAGAGTGGAGTTGTGGAGATGGAGAAGAGGGAAGAGAAGGAACAGGAGGTGGATCAGTGTCCATTGAAGGTTTAGCCTCTGCAATATATTCTGAAATGGCTTCAAGTGTTTCTGAGTTCAAAGATGTATGGGAGACAATATTGGAGGTAGAAGGAGGAGAGTGAGTAAAGATTGGGACAGTAATGGACTGTACCAAAGTAGGGGGGGACAAAAGTGTAGGGGACTGGAGAAGAAGTGTGGGAGGGGACAGAAGAGGCAGAAACCTCGGAGGTGGCAGAAGAGGGAGAAACTTGGGAGGGGACGGGGGTAGAAGGCATATACGAGGAGGAGGGGACCTCCACATTGTAAAGAACCAATAGAGGGGAAGAATGGGACAGAGACTGGAAAGGTAAAGGGGGAGGTGGAAAAAGGGGAAGGGGCAAAGAAATTTGAGCACTGGGGGTTTTTGGACTTCTGAAAGTGAAGGACGTTTGTAAAAGGTTCGTAGGGGTCTTGCCGAAACCGGGGCTTTGGGGAAGACGTGAAGATTGAGAACAACCGAGTTGAAACAGGACTTTAGAGCCAAGGACCAAAAGGATTAGATCCAATGGCTTGGGGGGTAACAACAGAGGAGGTGCAGATGATGGGACTCCAGAAGTGGGGGACGTTTGAAACCCCGGAATAAAAACACGCTAGTCCCCCCTTGGGAGGCGGAGATGATAACCCCAAGCTAAGGGAGACCTCCGCTTTTTTGGTCAACAATTTCTGCCTTTCAAGTAGACCGGAAACGGCGGAGTACAAGGAGGGCCCTTACTTTAAAGGGAAAGATGGGGGTTTTGACTGAAAGATGTTTTAAAATGGTCTCCACCCACACTGGCTTTGCTAATCTGCAATATTTTGCGGGGTCCCAAAACGCCAGCAATTTCTAACGTTGCGGGTAGGAACCTTTCAAATTTGTAAACCGATGACCCCGACAAAACAAGGGCGGGAGTTCAGGGCTGCGAAAGTTAACGGCCAATTGCAAGGTAGCGTTTTTCCCCCGTGGGCAGGAAGGACGTGTCTACTTTGAGGATTGGGAGATCCTGGAGTTCCAGCTGTTCAAGAATGTCATTGCCACATGACTGGAAATTCTGCTGGACTATGGTATGGGGCAGAATGACAGTACCACTACAAGAATTGAGAGAAAGATGTTTTTCAATAGTGATAGTAGTAGTATCGATATGCGAAAGGAGAGAAAGATCACGAGCTTGGGTAGCATTCTGGACAGTGACGATGCGAGTACCGCTCTTGAGAGCATGAAATGAAATATCTCTACCTACATGGCGCAGGAGTGCTTTGCCAATACTATGGTCAGAAAGATAGGCAGAAGAAGTCGGTCTTAAAGTAAAGAATTTAGTCCATTGTGTGGTCCGAAACTGAGCGTGGAGAGGAAGTGCATGACGTGTCGGTCTTTTCCTAGTAGAATGGGAAGGTAATGAAGGGACATCATCAGGAGATTGTCATTGGCATTTAGGAGTAGGACCGGAGTTGGTCCATCGTGAAACGGGCTGGCGATTCAAAAAGTGCCGTACCATAGAGGGAGAGGCCGGAAGCATAGTCTGAGAGCAGATGTCAGACAAATCGAAGGAGTCAGTCGAAGCCCCGGTACCTGAAGCAGGTGAGGAAACAGCACCATCAAGAGGTACAGGGGCATCAGGAGTGTCCAAAGAATGGTCAAAAAACAAGGCAGGGTCAGACTGGGGTGCGGTATCAAGAAGGGGCCCGGGGGTAGTGGGTTCATGGATTGGGTTCTCCATGGTTAGGTTACTCCTTTGCTTTTTGTTTTTAAGAAAAAAAAAGAAAGAAAATAAAAAGAAAAAAAAAGAATAAAAAAAGGGGGGAGCGGGGAGGAATAGTTCCCAGGAGGAATGGAAGGGCCGGAAATCTCCTTCCACGCCCAAGAGGACCTCAGCACCGTTAGTAGCGCAGATGCAGCATGGAACCCGTGCCATACCCTACCCTTCACGCCAGTAAACCAGCAATCCAGGATAGCAACCTCACATCTGCCGATCTACCTCGGTGGACAAGAGAGAGGGTGGCCGGATATCCACCACAAAGCATACCTCCTTCGGTCACCACCCCCAGAATCCGAAAGGTGGCTTCCAGAGATACACCCGTCGCCCGAAAGACACCCAAAGCCACTCTCTGGGATACCTGAGAGGGATCGGGACATCCCCAGGCAATCCAGATCCCACGGCAAACTACGCCACCGCCAAGAACCCCAACGGAATGGGATGGACCCCGGTACCCTTTCCCCTACCTAGGAACTAGCGTGCCTGTGGGAAAAACCCCAAAGGCCAAAGAGAGGAAGGGCAAAAGGGAGGGGTGGGGAGGAGGGGAGATTGGGGGGTAATTAGGTTCGGTCTGAGGAAGGAGACCGACAGGTCTAATTCCTCAGACCAAGAGCCTCTTCACCACGCCAAGGAGCCCCCCTTGAAGAGGAATAATTTGAAAGAGATTTGCAAGTTATCCCTGCCTGATCAATATATTCTTCACATCTTTCACGTTTTTCAATGGGATATCAATTTTATCAAAAACTAGAGCCAATCAAGCAAAACCAATGATATACTCAGAATCAGCACCACAAACTTACCCTAAAATCGGTTTAATATCATTAGCCAGAAAATGAGTGTTGACAGTGAATTATTCAGAGACAATACGTTTAACCAGTTAGGTCGAAACCGGAAAGTGCAATTCGCCAAGATAAACAAAAAAATTATGTTTACATAAATTTAGTAATTTTTAGTGGAATTTCACGATTCGCATGACGTAGTTACCACTTACGGCGTTTTGAACTGACTGTGTTGGGAGGCCCTCCCCCCATGAAAATATAAATAAAGACAAACATATGCTAAGGCCATTCCTTATTTTTGCTCTGGGTTCGCCGCCCTCCATGGAAATTACTCACGCCCCTAATGGGGGCGAGCCCTCTCCTTCCGGTTGTGACCCGCTGGTCTAGACTATGGCAGTACATGTAAGCCTTATGAACCAAACGAGGATAATCCAACAAAAATCTACCTATAGCCTACCTGGGATTCTTTAATCGCTAAAATATTAACAAAGGTATACCTTCGGGTTATATATACCGATATACACACTTCTCAAAGTGTAGTCAAAAAGTTATCGAGGCATATTATGTGTTGAGAATTAATAATGATCATTCACAAAGTTAGTGTTTCCTTCCTAACCAATATTAATAAAAATATAGATTATTGGTACTATAACTAGTTATAATCATTTCACAGGACGTTTTCCCGCCATACTCCGTCATACACGACTATTTTCCTCATATTCAATCACACAGGAAGGCTTTCCAGTCATCTTCCATCGCACAGGAAGGCTTTTCTTATCCTAAATCTCACAGGACCGCTTTCCTGTCCGGGAACAAGAACAATTAGGTAGTGTTGGTCTTCAGATGCATATCCGATGAACTGGCAAATACACGGTTTTCGGTGAATGAGTCAATTACAACCTTGGGCTATCAACTAGTCCTTTGAAGACTTGAATAGGAAAAGAACTTCAGTGGCTTGAGACTAGGGAGAATGACGTCAAGTCAATCATCATTCTATCATGCAGACGGAGCTACGTGTGTGTTGGATACAACAAAATGAGCATTTTGTATATTACACTACTGTGCTTCGGTTGGGCAACAACTATTGTACCTCTGGGAGTATGCATCACCAGTTAATGTGGACATGAACTAGTGTCACACTACATTACGTGCAGGAACGCAAAAATAATGAATTAAGAGAACTCGCAAATGTTCAAGAAATATCGAAGTATGTTATCCACTGTAGCAAGTTGCCAGCCATTCTCGAAAAATACCCTGACTTTGCTTATTGGAAATAATTGATAACCACTTAAACTTAGACTATTTTAGAAAATTCAAAACCACAAACTGCACTATAATATTTTGTGACAACTTTGCGAGTGTAACCTGCCATAAATAGTTCATGATCATTGTAACTTCCTCTCATTACACCTGCATTATATGCCGAATCTTTTGACTACCGGCCAGAGGATGGGTATGAGGTGCGTAATAAAATAATTAAGCGAAACTTAAATGTTAGCAACCATCTGATGATTTTTCTTCAAGCCTAGTTTCCCGGGCCTGTCTTCAACAGACACTTCCAGGTATTAATTAATCATGTGAGTGACGCCGAGTAATGTCTCCTGTGTCAATGAAAACTGACTGCTACTGTAGCAATTCCTTCCCTCTTTCTGGTAGCACTAACTTCCCCAACCTGTGCCTCCTCATGAACCACCACCTCCACTTTCACTTTGACCCTCGTCGTTTCCCAAAGAACTCTATTGCCTCGAATCTGTGGGAGCGCTAAATTCACTGGAATCACATAGCATCAGATTCGGTTCAGGGAAAGGTGGGTTAGCTCTAATTCTTAGGATCAAGCGCATTTCACCAGCATCAAGGCCCCTTGAAGGGTTCACCGTCTCGATGATTCGCCTTGAGCATACACCTAGATTAGATTCTTTATTTCAGCATTGTACAATGTTTATACAAAGATGGGTGACATTTAGGTGTGCATGCGGAAACCCCCTTAGACAATGAAATATGGATCCCAGGTTACAACCTATACAGATGTGACAGAGTGAACAGGCAAAAGGGGGGGGTTGGCCTGTACATTGCAGAGTCACTTGTTTGCACAGAACTGCTTAATGCCTCAAATGACGTAGTGGAAGTTTTAGCAGTAAAGGTCGAGAACCAAAACCTAGTCATTGTGGTAGTCTACAAGCCTCCGGATGCAACATCCCAGCAATTCCAGGAACAGCTGTTAAAAATTGACCACTGTCTGGAAAATCTTCCAGCTCCTGCACCCAACATCTTGCTCCTGGGGGATTTCAACTTAAGGCACCTAAAATGGAGGAATATAGCAAATAATATTGTTGCAGTAATAACACCAGGAGGCAGCTCTGATGAAAACTCACTCACATGAGCTTTTAAATCTCTGCACAAAATTCAATTTAAACCAGCAAATAATAGAGCCTACTAGACTGGAGAATACACTAGACCTCATATTCACTAACAATGATGATCTGATAAGAAATGTCACCATATCAAAAACAATATACTCAGATCACAACATAATTGGGGTTCAGACATGTATGCGAGGAGCCCCAGACCGACAAAATGAGACTAGTCACGAGGGAGCATTCACCAAATTCAACTTCAATAACAAAAACATAAAGTGGGACCAAGTAAACCAAGTCCTAACCGATATAAGCTGGGAAGATATACTAAGCAACACAGACCCAAACTTATGCCTAGAACAGATTAACTCGGTGGCACTCGATGTATGCACAAGGCTTATTCCTCTAAGAAAAAGGAGGAGTAGATGTAAAATAGAAAGAGACAGGCGCTCCCTTTACAGGCGACGGAAAAGAATAACAGAGCGGCTAAAAGAGGTCAATATATCTGAAATGCGCAGGGAGACACTGGTCAGAGAAATAGCAAGCATCGAACTTAAGCTAAAAGAATCCTTTAGGAGTCAGGAATCGCGGGAAGAACTAAAAGCTATAAATGAAATCGAAAGAAACCCAAAGTATTTCTTCTCCTATGCCAAATCAAAATCGAGAACAACGCCCAGTATTGGGCCCCTACTTAAACAAGATGGGTCCTACACAGATGACAGCAAGGAAATGAGTGAGCTACTCAAGTCCCAATATGACTCAGTTTTTAGCAAGCCGCTAACCAGACTGAGAGTCGAAGATCAAAATGAATTTTTTATGAGAGCCACAAAATTTGATTAACACAAGCCTATCCGATGTTATCCTGACGCCAAATGACTTCGAACAGGCGATAAATGACATGCCCATGCACTCTGCCCAGGGCCAGACTCATGGAACTCTGTGTTCATCAAGAACTGCAAGAAGCCCCTATCACGAGCCTTTTCCATCCTATGGAGAGGGAGCATGGACACGGGGGTCGTCCCTCAGTTACTAAAAACAACAGACATAGCCCCCACTCCACAAAGGGGGCAGTAAAGCAACAGCAAAGAACTACAGACCAATAGCACTAACATCCCATATCATAAAAATCTTTGAAAGGGTCCTAAGAAGCAAGATCACCCCCCATCTAGAAACCCATCAGTTACACAACCCAGGGCAACATGGGTTTAGAACAGGTCGCTCCTGTCTGTCTCAACTACTGGATCACTACGACAAGGTCCTAAATGCACTAGAAGACAAAAAGAATGCAGATGTAATATATACAGACTTTGCAAAAGCCTTCGACAAGTGTGACCATGGCGTAATAGCGCACAAAATGCGCGCTAAAGGAATAACAGGAAAAGTCGGTCGATGGATCTATAATTTCCCCACTAACAGAACACAGAGAGTAGTCGTCAACAGAGTAAAGTCCGAGGCAGCTACGGTGAAAAGCTGTTCCACAAGGTACAGTACTAGCTCCCATCTTGTTCCTCATCCTCATATCCGACATAGACAAGGATGTCAGCCACAGCACCGTGTCTTCCTTTGCAGATGACACCCGAATCTGCATGACAGTGTCTTCCATTGCAGACACTGCAAGGCTCCAGGCGGACATCAACCAAATCTTTCAGTGGGCTGCAGAAAACAATATGAAGTTCAACGATGAGAAATTTCAATTACTCAGATATGGTAAACATGAGGAAATTAAATCTTCATCAGAGTACAAAACAAATTCTGGCCACAAAATAGAGCGAAACACCAACGTCAAAGACCTGGGAGTGATTATGTCGGAGGATCTCACCTTCAAGGACCATAACATTGTATCAATCGCATCTGCTAGAAAAATGACAGGATGGATAATGAGAACCTTCAAAACTAGGGAGGCCAAGCCCATGATGACACTCTTCAGGTCACTTGTTCTATCTAGGCTGGAATATTGCTGCACTCTAACAGCACCTTTCAAGGCAGGTGAAATTGCCGACCTAGAAAATGTACAGAGAACTTTCACGGCGCGCATAACGGAGATAAAACACCTCTATTACTGGGAGCGCTTGAGGTTTCTAAACCTGTATTCCCTGGAACGCAGGAGGGAGAGATACATGATTATATACACCTGGAAAATCCTAGAGGGACTAGTACCGAACTTGCACACGAAAATCACTCACTACGAAAGCAAAAGACTTGGCAGACGATGCAACATCCCCCCAATGAAAAGCAGGGGTGTCACTAACACGTTAAGAGACCATACAATAAGTGTCAGGGGCCCGAGACTGTTCAACTGCCTCCCAGCACACATAAGGGGGATTACCAACAGACCCCTGGCAGTCTTCAAGCTGGCACTGGACAAGCACCTAAAGTCAGTTCCTGATCAGCCGGGCTGTGGCTCGTACGTTGGTTTGCGTGCAGCCAGCAGCAACAGCCTGGTTGATCAGGCGCTGATCCACCAGGAGGCCTGGTCACAGACCGGGCCGCGGGGGCGTTGACCCCCGAAACTCTCTCCAGGTAAACTCCAGGTAAGTATGCAGAGCATTTCGGGCAAACTAGGAATAGGATCCTCTGGGTGAGCTAGGGAGCTCGTCCTCTAACGTTGTGGACAATAATCGGTTATGTGGTCATAATTATTACAATAATGATATACAATACCAACCAGATGAAGAATGGACACATGTGTACACACCTACGTATCTATTTGAAGACGTTTCGCTAATCAGTGGTTTTATCAGTTCAAAACAGAAACGATCTGAAGACAGTACAAGGTAATTAGTCCCTCAGCCTAGCAGATCTAAACACAAGTCAGTGGAAACTGAATTAACAAAAGTCGCTGGTTGGAGAATAGTAGTCAAATACGGATACCCAAGTGTCATAATCGTATATCTGGCAAGTTGATTGTTGGCCGATATATATTAACTTTTACTGTTTATATCCTGAATGATTCCAGTACTACGTAAGATGGTATAGCATGTAATGACAGTGTTGGTGAAACGCCTTCACAAACCATATTCATGATCCTGTGACTCATCCTCCGCTGCCACATGCAGCGGAGGAAGCCTAACTAGTAAGCAAGTTTATTCAGGTATACACAAATACAGTTACATAGAATTATCATACATAGCAGCATATGTGTAGAGAACCTAGGATAACCCAAAAAAAGTCAGACATTGACTTATTTCCATTGGGGTCTCTACGGGATCTTATCTTCAAGCAAGTGTAATGCTTCGATACGTCAATGATTTGAATCGGCATTTCGGCACTCAGTCATGACCCAATCTTGGTGTTCAACTGCCAACCACCTCATGATGAAGAGCTATTGACTCAGGGAATTGGGGCCACCCACTCCTTCCTCAGATCAAACCTGATTACCTCATACTCAGACGCGTTGTACACCTAGAGGTCGTTTCGAAGGTCAACGTCCCCGCAGTTCAGTCCTTGGATGAAGGAGATTGGCATTAATCAGTCCGCTTATCATCACTAACAAGCAGGAGCCACATGTCTATGATACCTTGAGCAGTTCAGACATAGGGGATATCACACACGAAAGACCCCTAAGTGATCATGTGGTCCTGAGTTTCGAATACATAGTGCTAACAACGGAGAGTGAATCAGCACGAGTAGGATGGAAGAAGCCAAATTTCCAAAAAGGGGACTACACAAGAAATACGAGAGAAGCAGCCCAGCCGCCGTGGAGAGAAGACGTCGTCGTTCCTGCTCTTCAGCCGAGCAACTCTGAACACTGTTGCTCGAGATTTTTCTTGGGTTATCCTGAGTAGTTCTTCACCAGAGCTGAGAGGAAACTTGCTTGCAGTCACTTCGAGCCCCATCCCATCAAGAGGGTAAGGCGGTGACTTGCTTGCTTGTTCACCCCTCTCATCCCCATCCCCCCATCCTTCCCTCACCCAAACATCAACACTGTCTCCGGAAGCACACATCAATCAGATAACTGCTGCAGCATATGGGCGCCTGGCAAACCTGAGAACAGCATTCCGATACCTTAGTAAGGAATCATTCAAGACACTGTACACCGTGTATGTCAGGCCCATACTGGAGTATGCAGCACCTGTTTGGAACCCGCACTTGATAAAGCACGTCAAGAAACTAGAGAAAGTACAAAGGTTTGCGACAAGGTTAGTTCCAGAGCTAAGGGGAATGTCCTATGAGGAAAGATTAAGGAAATCGGCCTGACCACACTGGAGGACAGGAGGGTCAGGGAGACATGAATAACGACATATAAAATACTGCGTGGAATAGACAAGGTGGACAAAGACAGGATTGTTCCAGGGAGGGGACACAGAAACAAGAGGCCACAATTGGAAGTTGAAGACACAATGAGTCAGAGAGATAGTAGGAGTATTTCTTCAGTCATAGAGTTGTAAGGCAGTGGAATAGCCTAGAAAATGACGTAGTGGAGGCAGGAACCATACACAGTTTTAAGACGAGGTTTGATAAAGCTCATGGAGCGGGGAGAGAGAGGGCCTAGTAGCAACCGGTGAAGAGCGGGGCCAGGAGCTAGGACTCGACCCCTGCAACCACAAATAGGTGAGTACAAATAGGTGAGTACTGTCCCACACACTACATACATTGCTATCCTTCTGACTTTCCTATCTTCTTCTTTTTCGGCAACTTCGCTTTGGCGAGTTAACACAAGGCATTTTGACCATCCGGTAGCCGTGTGGTTTTTTTTAAAATCCGGCCGATCTTTGCCTTAGGGGCTGACCTTCATAAGTCAGCTGAAATAGGATGCTAGAATAACATTAAGGAAAAATCCCTTTTTGTTAAGAAACTCCTCTGCCAGATGTTCCTTCCTAGACATCATGGCGAGGATACGAGTAAGATTACGTATTGATGGAAATCAAAAGTCGAAAAGAATTCTAGCAATGTATTTGCTGGAACTCAACTGTGCCAGTGGATGTTTTTCAACCCACGCTGGAGACTGTACATTCTCTCTTCGGAAGAAGAGTTACTTCAACGCTAAGCATGATGTCCTGAAAACTGAAGACTTCTCGGTGTTTCCCAGTTGCCTGAAGTATCAAGTCAGAGGACTGTGTGTTTGCCAGATTATACAGTGTTCTGAGAATAACACGTGACATGAAATGTTGAGGACCTTTATTACAGAAATTCTGATTTAGGCCTGCGAAGCTACAAATCTCAAACTACAACAACAAGGTTCTAAAGTTATCTTAAGACACTGAGGTAGGCCAAACTGTTGTCAAAGGCTTCAATGTTTTGGCACCAGATGTACACACTAGACTAAATTCTGCTTGACGATTTGTCAGTGTGAACACATGTGTTAATGTTATGCCTTGGTCATAACACCAACAAAATGCAGTACTCAGGGCAGTTTGTAGCATTGCTCTGGCCACTTCTATATCGAGATTGTAATATAAAATACACCCAAATGTGTCTCTGCAACGGAAAACACATGCTGTCTGCTATTTTCCTGAAGGAAACGGAATGCAAAATTATTGAACAGGCAAAACTGTCCCTTTAAGAGACACACGTCCCTGCACCGCAACGATGTCCAACTTCCTTCCCAGCCTGTCTGGATCAGTGGGAATCCTCAGGTCTCTCCAATGGTTCCAATGTTTGGAATTCTGCCCCTCTTGGAGCGCCCAACTAACCCTCACTACAAATACACAAACGCAACACAGGTTCAGTTCATCTATGTCTCAGGTATCAAAGCGGAGATATGACGAGAGCACTATACTAAGATAAGATTTCGTTCGGGATTTTATAACCCGGAGCGGTTGCCACCAGGTAACCAAGAAAGTAGTGCGTCATCGAGGACTGTCTAAAAACTTATTCCATTGAGGTCTTAATCTTGTCCCCAGGGATGCGACCACACCTCGACTAACCCAGTGTACCTATTTCTGCTACGGTGAACAGACACAGGGTAGGAAAACGATGTCGAAATGTTCCACCCGCCGAATCGAACCGGGCCTCCTGTGTGAAGCGGAGCTTTAGCCACGGGCCACCTAATGATATGTGGCCAAAGACATAGCAGGTGGTGACTCAACTTGCTCTCAGTTTTAAATGATCTGTTAATACTCAAGAGTCACTCTATCATATCCAGAAAATGTGAAGTATTATGACCCAGCCTTCTCATACAGAGTATGTACCCTACCTACGATCTAATAAAAGGCCTTAAGTCATCTGGCCCGGATCGCCCACCTCGATCAGGTTGTCAACTCCTCAACCCGATAATATCACGGGAACATAACAATGCCCAGAATTGGTGCCTACTCTCCTATGAAGCTGATCCTGTTGACAGGAACTTTCCAAGGATAAACTCACCTTGCCTACTAATTCCTTGGGCCTCCACAGTCTCCATTATCTTCACGAGCCTCTGCTCCGTACGGTATCCATACCCAGTTTTCTGATGATGACTAACGTTCTAATGAGGAGGTTAATTACACTCTAGTGAAGATGATGGCATTTTTAATACACAAGCAACTACGCAGAAGTTTCCTCCTCCCCTTGACGAGTCCAGCAGGGATAGTGTGGATACCACACATGACATTACTTGCAGGCGTTCAGACCGCAGTACACGAGCGAAGTGAAAGAAATAATGGGGATTACAATTTTCCAACTTAATGTTCAACATTTCTTTAATAACCGTTACCTCCTTGAGGTTGAACTACATAATTACAATCCCGATGTCATACTCTTGAACGAGACAGCTGCAAGAGTTGATCAACATATTAAATTACGTGGTTACTCTACTGTGGAGAAATCGAGAGGACCCTTTAGTGGTGTAGCCATCTTAGTTAAATTAGGCTATACATTTAAAAATTCATGTTGATGAAGATAACATTCTTGCAATAGAAATGACAACGTCTCATGGACAACTAGTGATAGGAACTGGATATTTTCCTCCGAGACAACAATATATAGTCAATTCCTCTACATAGGATATTAAGCAGAAATATTCCAACAATTCTAGCTGGAGATTTTAATGCTCATCACCCTGCCTCTTCAACTGTGGAGCTGGTATTCCACTGGGTGACTTAAAAGGAAAACAACTATTTAATATCATGACAGCTAGAAACTTGTCATTTCAAGGCCCATTCTTTAAATCGTACATTGGACCTCATCCAGGGACACCAGATATAGTACTGACAAACAGAGACTGACATCTTTCACTGTCGTATATCTCCTGGTGGAAATGTAGGATTTGACCATATCCCTGTTATAATACAACTACAAACTTCTCCATTTAGAATACCTGTAACTCCTCAACCCAATCTTAACACCCTAGGATTTGACCCCTTCAGGGCATTTCTGGGTGACGATGAAATTGTCATTGGAAAATCTACCTTCCACTTCAATTGATGATGCAATCAGGTCCCTGCATAATCGAATATTGAAGCTACTAATGCAACTTGTCAATTAGCTTCCACAAAGATATACCAACAATATAAACCTACTAGGGAAATTAGAGACAATTTAAGAAATTATCAAGCAGAATGTCGAAGGCATCTTCAAACGCGACAACCACCAGTAGCTACACTGCACCGATTAAGGCAAGAATTAATTAACATGATTAGTCATCACAAACGGGACTTATGGAAATTCCTAGTTCAAGCTAATCAGTATAAACGTGAACCAGCAAAATTTTGGAGTAAGATCCGACAACTTTTAGGGGCAAAGCACAAGGCTCCTAACCACCTAGTTCACACCTTCACTGATGATGATGATGATGATGATGATGATGAAATTAAACTTGACGATCCACAGGACCAGGCTAATTTGATGGGTGATGTATGGGAGAAAATTCTCTCCCACAATAACAGTCGTCAATTTAACAATAATCATTATCAGTTAGTAAATGAATGGAGAGATGAGAACTTGAATGATCTACAACCACTACCTTCCATCGATACTTCAACTCTTGAAGATACCCACCCACTTACTAGACCTATTACATTACTAGAGACGAGTCAGGTTATTGGAAGAATGAGAAATAGAGCCCCTGGTCTCTCTGGAATAACAATGAAACAAATAAAGTTCCTACCCAGAAATTGTAAACAGTCTTTGGTAAATATCGTTAATGCCATCTTGGCCTCAGGACATTTTCCAGTGGTTTTTAAGACTGCGAGGATGATCTTTCTTGCTAAACCCAATAAAGACATCCACCAACCTGGGAACTATAGATCTATATCTTTACTTGAAGTCACTGGAAAAGTTCTTTGAGAAGGTCATTTCCAACAGATTGAACTACTATATGGAGTTTAATCACTTTTTTACTGAAAAACAATTTGGCTTTAGAACACAGAGGTACCAGTCATGCAATAAATGTTATTTTCGATACTGTAGCAAGTCTAAAACATCAGGGCAATCTTGCCCTAATTGCCACCAGTCATGATTCCTCGCCCAGCTGCCGGTGAGGGTGGACGTTTGCTACACCTCTCTGACAGGCGCAAGTGCTAGCCAGGCTGTCACAATGGTGGTTGGGGTGCGACGCAGAATTAACACTGTCGGCATAGAATTACTGAGAGGTACAATCAATCAAGATTCGGCGTTGACGTTGTTGCCTCTGATTATTCGAGAGACATATGGGATTGAGGATTGCGACCTTTACGGTGTAGCCTTAAATGGAAACTACCGAATGTTCGTGAAACTGCTGTCATCACACGTGTATGAGGATCTACTTGCTCATTATCAGGATGTTGCTATCGAGGTTAACGAGGGCATCCTGGTAAAGATGGTCGATGTTTCGAGTCAATTTACGTATGTAAAGTTACGTAATGTGCCTTTCGAGGCAAATGAAGCTGACCTACGTAGTGTGTTCGGGAAGTTTGGAACTGTACACGTAGCTCAACAAGGCAAGTGGACGGCAGGGGCTTATGTGGGTTATCCAAAGGTAGTTTTTAGCTAAAGATGACTCTGAGGCAACCTATACCTTCGTATGTGTTCTTAGAGGAATTTAGGACACAAATACTTGTAACTTACGCTGGCCAACGTAGAACTTGTAGACTGTGTGATGGTTATGATCACATAGCGGCTGAATGTGTGCGGCGGAGGACTGGCCAGGGAATACCAAGGAGTGACATTTCGAGGCGAGGACCTACAGTGACAGATCAGAACCGCCAGGATGGACGTAGGTCGGTTGTGGAGTGAGGAAGTGGAGGAAATACAACGTGAGGTGGAGCATGAGGGTGCAGTGCAGCAATTGAGTGCGTCTGCAGAGGATGTGATGCACGAGGCGGACAAGGACGTACCGATTGACGTAGAAATTGACGTAGTGCTTGAGACAGTTTTGCAGGAGATGTTCCCTAAATCGGAGGAAGCCTTGACAGAGGTAACGACGGGAGACCAGGTACAGGGACAAGGGAAAGCATGCGGGTCTGAAGAAAGGAATGTAATGTCGGCTTGGCCAAGTAGTGAGAAGGGGAATGAGGTGATAGAGGTGGAGGTGCACAATGAGGAAGGTCAGGAGACAAGCATGGCGGAAGAGGAAGTGTCGAGGAAGCGGGCAGCTGTCACGTCTGACTCGGATGACGTCCTCACTCCAGCACAAAGACCAGGGAAAAAGGCGGGGATTGAAGGTGTGTGTAGAGGCACAGAGATAAAGAAACGCCAGTAAGGGGTTAGATGTGGAGGGGGTGGGGTGAGTGCCAAGGACGGTGTGTATGAGGCTACTGGACAGCGGAAAAATGTGGTGGGGAAAAGTGGGGGGAAAACGTAAGCAGGCCTAAGGTGTATGACAATTAATGTTAATGGTTTATGTAAGAGTGGTAAGTGTGTATGGTTGCGAGGACTGCTGTATCGTTACAAGGTAGATGTTGCCTTTATACAAGAGCATAACATGAAAGCAGGAAAATTGCTGGAGGTGGATGGATATAGGGCTTTTGTAACTCCAACGACACGGTTAAAAGGCAGAGTAGGTGTTTTAATTCGTGAGGCAAGCCCGTTTGTTTTGCAAAGGTTTGAGGGGGGGGGGGGGTGAGGGAAGAATAATGAGAGTGGACGGGTGGTGGATGCGTGAACGCGTGTCCTTTGTTGGAGTGTATGCTCCGGTGGAGAACGATGCGAGGGTAAAATCAGCATTTGTAAGAGATGATCTGGTGTATTTCTTGACAGCGCTGCCCAGGGTTGCATTGATTGGGGGGAGATTGGAATTGTATAATATGGAGATTTGATGTGACGCCAGCGGGGGCGGGATATTTTTCAAACGTGTTGCGAGACCTGTGTAGAGATATTGGGGTCCGAGATGCATTTTGGGGTGGAATAGGTGAAGTGCACATACGTATGTAAGGAGGGAATACGCAGCTAGACTGGATAGGATCTATATAACGCAAGGGGTTTCAGTAGAGTCTTAACACTATAGAAGCAATTTATTCAGATCACAGGGCAGTGGTGGTGGGGGTAGCATGGGATTCGTTAGTGAAAAGGTTTGAAAGCTACTGGAAATTAAACACTCGACTCCTTGAGGATGAGGAAGTGGAGGTGGGGTTTGCTTCGCTGTGGAGGAAGCTAAGTGAGGACGCAAAAAGGGTTGATAATGTTGTACGTTGGTGGGACAGTGTGGCCAAGGAGAGGATTCGTAGGTTTTACGTGGGTGAGGGGAAGCGTATAAATCGACTGAAGTATGGATTAACAAATTATTTGGAAAGTAGAATAGGATACTATCATGAGCAAGGAGTGGTGGGAGGGGTATTCCAAACAGAGGCAATAGATGATTTGAAGAGCAGGATAAGAGAGGTGCAGGAGGAGAGATTTCATGCGGTGCGGGTGTGTAGGGCGGGTGTGGAGGAAGTGCTTTGGGGGGACAAGCCATCGGCATGTGTGTTGAGGAGACAACAGCAGAGGAGGACAGCGACCACAATAGCAGATTTGGAAGTGCACACTGAGGTGAAAGGGTTTAGGGAGGGGCAGGTGTTAAAAACAACGGAGGGGATGAGTATGTTCGCGGATGCGTGGTATGGGCATTATTGGAAAAGTAAAGGAGTTAATAGGGAGAATCTTGATGGGGTGTGTGCTGTAGAGCCCGTAGCTCTGGGGAGAAAGGACAGGGAAGCTTTGGGTGGTGAGATTGAAGAGGGGGAGATATGGAGAGCGCTTGTAGACATGTGCAGGGGCAAAGCACCAGGTATTGATGGACTACCAAGTGAATTTTACTTAAAACATTGGGATCTGTTAAGGGGTTTTTTAGTAACGCTGTTCAATAGAATGAAAGACGGGGGAGAATTGGGCGAGAAGCAAAGTACAGGGGTTGTAGTGCTTGTGCCCAAGGGTAAGGGGCAGAGTACACTTAAGGATTACAGGGCGATTACTCTCATGTGTGCGGACTATAAATTGTTCGCGAAAATTTTGGGGAATAGGTTAAAATGTGTAGTGGGACGTGTAGTTTCAAAAGGTCAACTAGGGTTGCCAGGACGGTCGATGGTCATGGGGCACGGTATTCTAAAGGGGTTTGTTGAGAGTTTTGAGGGGACGCAGGAAGGAGGGGGTATGGTGGCGATTGATTGGCAGGGTGCTTATGATCAGGTGGAAAGGGAGGGTTTAAGACAGATCCTTAGCAAACAAGGTTTTGGGGATGAGATTGTGGGGTGGGTTGAAACGTTGTATAAAGGGGCAAAAGCGAGAATTCAGATCAATGGACGTGTGGGAGGTGTGGTGAACATGGATAGGGGCTTGAGGCAGGGTTGCCCGCTATCACAGTTATTATTTGCATGTGTGCAAGATCCATTTTATAGGTTGGTCGAGACCAGAGTGTGTGGTGGGGAGGGGTCGAGGGAGGGCTTGATTAGGCATCATGTGGTAGGTTACGTGAATGACACGACACTCCTAGTCCAGAAGGGAACAAGATTGAGAGAGTTGGGAGGGGTGGTTGGCATGTTTGGAGGGGCGACAGGCATGACGGTAAACGTTGAGAAAACAAAGATCATGGGGCTAGGGGAGTGGAGAGACAGAGTTGATTGGGACTGTGATGTGGTGAGAAGGCAGGAAGGGTAGTTATTAATATGTGGCATTTCATATAGAGTGACCATACGGGAGGCTAGGGAGGCAAATTCGTTGAGAATGGTGGAACGCGTGGAACATCGGTCGGGGATGATACGGCCTTATCACTTGACATTGTTGCAACGGGCGATTGTTATTAATGTATTGCTGTACAGTAAAGTATGGTACGTAGCAGCAGTTTTTCCATTGCTGAGGGCTGAGATTACTCGTATCCTTAGAAGTGTTTTTAGGTTTTATGGGGCTCAGGATGTGAATGGATGAAGAGGGAGGTGGTGACTTTGCCGGTGAGGAAGGGAGGTTTAGGTTTGTTGGACCTGGGAAGGAGGGTGAAATGCATTTTCGTCAGGTGGGAGTGGAAAAGATTAGGGGGACAGAGGGGGACATGCATGCAAAGGTTATATATTTTGGGGGAATGTATGGTGGTGGGATGGAGGGAGTGATTTTGTTGAGGGCATTTTGTTGGCAGCGCGAGCCAGACCAATCTAAAGGCGAGGGATTTATATCGAATATGAGGGTAGGGAACCGGCCCCAGTGAGGGCTGTTCCGTGTATGCATGGGGCGTATTATGGAGTCTGTTCGGTAACTAAGCTAGAGCCCAGGTTGCGAGGATATGTTTAAATTTTACACGGGATTCTGCCTACGTGGATCAGTCCTCAGTAATAGACGTGTGGTAAGGAGGTTGCTGTGGATAGTGCGGAGTTGGAAACAGCCTATCACCGTGGTAACTTTTGACGATTATTTGGGGATGATGAGGGAATGGCTGGGGCAAGTGGTCAGGAGGTTTCAGGAGGAACTGGGTGTCATTTAGAGAGCGGTGATACTTGTATGGGTGGTGGGGGAGATGTGGCCGGGGAGTAGCTATATCCATGGTTGATTTCGTGTACTATCGTGGGAATGAGAGGGTGGATAATGGGGAGACAGGAAACGAGTTTTTACGAGAGTTTTTTTTGTTAGGACAATGAATAGGACGGGAAATTTATGGGAGAGATGGAGGGAGATTCACTGAGGCGTTACAGGTCCTAACTGTTGGGGAGTTGCTAGAATTGTGAGGGGGGGGGGGGGGTGGGTTAATTGTTGTGTAAAGCATTCGTAATAAAAGGGGGGGGGGTACAAACGGTTTGCCAACAAAGATGTTGGTTTGGTGTGCATGTGTCGTGGGTGAGTGTAAGTGCAAGAGAGAACATTTGTGTAATGGGTTGCATGGAGTGCTGATTCATGCATTCTTAGTGTATTTAATATGTTAATTAACTTCTGCTGAAGGCTATCGTAGTAGGTATAAGAGTACAAGTTGAGATAGAATGCTGCATGGGACAGCAATAAGATAGGATTTGCATCCATTGTAAATAAAGGGGTTTCTCATATAGTATATTATACATATGTAGATATAAATATTTATAGAACAGCAGCTGGCATTTTCACTCAACTGTCGAGTTGTTAATTGTTTTCAAATACTTGTTAAGTTTCAATTAGTATGGTTGTTTATAAGCCTTACATTAAAACAACGGTGAAATGCGTGTAATAAGCTTTGGGTGGGGTAAATAGGGGGGGGGGGTTTACGCTTGCATTTTTGCGGCAAATTAATTATTGTGTGTGTTTTATTGAAAATTTTTCAGTCGGAAGGAGTAAGAGGATTCTTCATTTTGTATTACTTGAAAATTTATATTGTATAATGAATTTTGTATATGGCAGTATTACCTATCAGCTGCTGACATATTACTCTATTTAAAAAAAAAAAAAAAAGCACAGAAGACATAAACTTTTTGATAGCTTATGGCATGATGGTTTATATACAAACTCATTTACCTACCCGACATAATGGACTTTTCCAGATTAATATATAATTTTTTAACTCAAAAAAAAATCATTCCCCCCTTTCATGGCAGGTCGGACAGAGCCTTTTATACCCGGAGTTTTCCTGGAGGATTCCCGGGGGTCAACGCCCCGCGGGCCCGGGCTGTGACAGGGCCCCCCTGGTGGATCAAGCCCGACAACCAGGTGTTGCTGCTGGCTGCACGCAAAAAACGTCGAGCCACGCCCCGGGTGATAGGAAAGATTTAGGGCTTGTTCAGTGCCAGCTTTAAGATGCCCGGGGGTTTTTGGTAATCCCCCCCCCAGTGTCTGGGGGGCAGTTGAAAATCTCGGGCCCTGCACTTTCTGTAGGTCTCTTAACGTGCTAGTGACACCCCCGTTTTATTGGGGGGGGGGCATCGTCTGCCCAAATCTTTTGCTTTGTATGAGTGATTTTGGTGCAAGTTGGTATAGTCCTTGGGTTTTCCCGGGGTATAAATCATGTAGTATTTTCCCCCCTGCGTTCCGGGAAACAGGTTTTTGGGAACCTCAAACGCTCCCCGTAAATTTAGGTGGTTTTTTCTCCGTTATGCGCGCCGTGAAGTTCTATTAATTTTCTAGGCGGGGGAATTTACCTGCCTTTAAAAGGGGCGTTAGGGTTTCAGAATATTCCCGCTAGATAGAACAAGTGACCTGAAAAATGTTATCGGGCTTTGGCCCCCCTAGTTTGAAGGGTTTCATTCCCCCCCTGTCATTTTTCTAGCAATGCGATTTTACAATGTTTGGTCCTTAAGGGGAGATCCCCCGACATAATCACTCCCAGGTCTTGTGTTGGGTTTCGCTCTATTTTGTGGGCCAAAAATTTTTTTACTGATGAAGATTTTTTAAATTTCCTCATGTTTTCCCTACGAGTAATTTACAGCTGGTGTCCCCCAAGGTTCTTTCTCAGTCCAATTTGTTTAACATTTTTGTGAAAGACCTTCCCCAACCGAGTTTTAAAGATACAATTGGCACAGTTTGCAGATGATGTTAATTTTATGTCGTTCATCAATCCGGTAACAGGGAAAATACAAGTATGAGAGTCAAAAAAAAAAATATTTAATTCGTCGAACACTAATTGGGGAAAAAAAATGGAGAAAATTTCGATAATCCCGACAAGGGCCCTTTTACACGATGGATGTTTGCATCAACAAATGAAGATAAAGGGGTACTCCATCATAGGTACACCTGTAGCCATTAGAACCCTAAAAAATTTTTGGGGTATGAAAAGCAGGCTGCTCCATAAATCTCGTAACTAAAAAAGAACAAAATAGCCCAAAACCGGTTTAGCAGTTCCCATTTTAATCAAACCCTCAACATGTCAAAAAACTCTGTATAAAAAGTTAATAAGACCTTACTCGAATCCCTTGTGTCCCAATGTCATTAACAACAAAGAAACATGCTTCGGTTACAAAGGGGCCCGAATAGAGCTCTTCGCTTCATTACCGATACCAGGAGGAGAGAGAGTTAAAATGGCAGATTTACACATACAACAAGATATTACTGCCATAAATGTACGCCTTGACACCCTAAAAAAGAAACAACTCTACACAATGCAAGAACTATACATGCCAGATAGAGAGCATCCTATACAAGTGGTAAATACCACGGATTATATCAATACTCCTCCTCACAGGACTCAAAGAATGACTCTCCCACAAAGGGTCCGTCGTTTTATCCATAAAGATGATTACCATCGACCCATGATATTGAGCAACCTCCCTGATGAAGAAGATTGGGTAACACCAGAACCCTTCTATGTATACTGAGAAAATCATCGCCCCCAATTAGGGAGACATCTTATATAACACTCTAATGTAAAAATTATGCTATTTACTATGGCTGGACACCACCTGTAAGCCGCCATTGTCACGTAATTCTATAAACTGGCCAGAAAATTATTGCCTTCATTGTCGCATAAATATCCGTTGTGCAATCGCAAAAAAAAAAAAAATCTGCAACTTGTATAATTACTACCAATTCAGAGTCATGTACTTGTATATCTGTTATATCTATGTGACTGATGGGTTAGTATTATACCCCTTAAAGAATATCTTATCATTTCACATACACTTTTTAAATTACACCAAAGTGGTTGGGCTACTTACCTTTTATATCCTACCTCTCTCCCCCCCTCTCACCCTTTTCCAATATTTCTATCCTTACCCATCCTTCTTCCTTACCCATCTTACCAAAGCTCTGGTCATAAGAAGGACTACACAAGTATGAGGCAATTCTTCGATGAGGTGCAGTGGATACGCGAGCTAGAGGGAAAGACAGTATATAAAATGAGGGAACACGGGGCCAGGAGCTGACTCGACCCCTGCAACCGCATATAGGTAGGTGACTACAAAGTGCAGGGAGGCAGTGGAGTTCGTACCAAGGGGCAACAGAAACAACGGGAAGACCAGAGTGAGCTCATGGTTTATCAGGTGTGGAGGCCAAAGTACTGAAGGCTAAGAACCCAGGAAAACAGGGAGCCGAACCGAAAAGCCAAAAATGAATATGTATGAATAAGGAGAGAAGCCCATCGTCAATACGAGAATGACAGCAGCAAAAGCCAAATTTGACCCAAAGCTGTTATGCAGCCACATAGGAGGAAAACGGGGATCAGGCTGAAGAAGGGAGGGGGGGAGGAAGGAGCTCACAGGGAACGACCAGGAAGTATGTTAAGAACTCGGCTCAAGATTCAAGGAGGTATTCACATTGGAGACAGGCTCCCAGCAAGCCGAGGTGGTAGGGTGCACCAGCAAGTACTAGACACATTGCACACAACCAAGGGGGTACAGAAGCTGCCAAGGGAACTAGATACCTCGAAGGCGTTGGGCCCAGATAATTATCTGGGTTTTCATTATCCATCCTGTCATTTTTCTAGCAGATACGACTGATACAATGTTGTGGTCTTTGAAGGTGAGATCCTCTGACATTATCACTCCCAGGTCTTCTACATTAGTTTTTCGTTCTATTGTGTAGTTGGAATTTGCTTTATACTCCGATATAGTTTTAATTTCCTCATGTTGTCCATATCGGAGAAATTGAAATTTCTCATCATTGAACTTCACATTGTTTTCTGCGGCCTATTTAAAGATTTGGTTGATGTCCGCCTGGAGTCTTGCAGTGTCCTCAATGGAGGACACTCATGCAAATTCGGGTGTAATCTGCACAGGAAGACACGGTGCTGTGGCTTACCACTATCAAAACTAAGCACTAAACGAACAAGAGATGTCAAATACATAAGCCCAACATCAAGGAGACGGTTTTCAACACGAGTCCATTGACTCTTCAATATGAAAGCAATATAGGACTGGCTTAATACACAAAGAATATTCTTAAAACACTATTCATCAGTCCTCACCAAAGTAATAAAGAAAGCCAAACAACTATACTACTCAGTAGATTCACTGATACAAGAGGAGATATAAAAAAGACCTGGAAACACACTCAGATTCTAGGACAACAAACTGAAAAAAACAAGAATTTGTCCTAACTAAAACCTAATGAAACACCACTGCTACCACTGACACGCTAACAAGATTAAACGACTTCTTCTCACATAGGTTCTAATTCTCGCATAAAATCCCATTACCAATGCCCATGCCGGGGGACGACCTAGATGGGGAATTTCCAATTCCTTCTACTTGCTACAACTGAGCCCTCGGAAGTCACCGAGCTTATAAACGTCACTTAAAAATAACTCAGGGAATCTGTCTCATGTTCCCACCATATTGTACAAGAGAGTGGCCATGTCCTTTCGCATGCTATCTCATTACTTTTTAACAAGCACTAGAAACTAGCACTTCCGATACTACTCAAGTCTGCAAGGGTACACCAATACATAAAGTGGTGACCCTACATATTTAAACAACTATAGGCCAATATCAAAATCTTACATGCTATCAAAATCTTGAGAAACTTCGTGCAATGGAGACTATATTCATTTATAAACGGCACAAAACATACTCAAACCCCTGCCAATTTGGATTCAGGAAAAATAAAAGCACTAATGATGCAACCATAAAAATGTAGATCTGCTTTACACAGCATTGGAAAAATGGGAATATCACTAGGAATTTTTATTGACTAAGAAAAGCTTTTGACAGTAGACCACGGCTCTACTCCACAAACTTGACCATTATGGTATTAAAAGCCATGCACTTTGAATATTTCACTCTTACCTTTATAATAGGTATCATTTATGTCACCATTAAAAACGCAGCATCACAAACACCAGCCACTTGATACTGGAGTTCACAGGGATGTGTCCTTGGTCCCTGCTCTTCCACATACATCAATGATCTTCCAAACGTATCTCAACACCTGAACCCCATTCTCTTTGCTGACGACACGACTTATGTCATCTCTCACCCTAATCTTGCCACCCTCAACACACTTGTTAATGAGGAGCTGATCAAAATATCGACTTGGATGACAGCCAATAAACTTATGCTTAACACTGACAAAACCTACTACATTATGTTTGGTAGCAGAGCAGGAGATGCGCAAATTAACATTAAGATCGACAACACTCTAATTGCCAGGCATAATGAGGGCAAATTCCTAGGCCTATACCTCGACAACAACCTGAACTTCAGCACCCATATCCAACACATAACCAAAAAAGTATCCAAAACGGTTGGGATCCTCTCCAAGATACGATACTACGTGCCGCAAAATGCCCTTCTCACACTATACCATTCACTTATATATCCATACCTCACCTATGCTATCTGTGCTTGGGGTTCAACTGCAGCAACACACCTAAAGCCAATAATAACCCAACAAAAAGCCGCAGTAAGAATAATCACTAAATCCCATCCCAGGCAACACACCCCCTCACTCTTCATAGATCTAAACTTACTCCCTGTTCAGTACATCCACACTTACTACTGTGCAATCTACATCTACAGGACCTTAAATTCCAATATTAACCTTGACCTAAAACGCTTCCTTGATAGTTGCGACAGAACCCACAGGCACAACACCAGACACAAACATCTCTATGACATTCCCCGTGTCCGACTAAACTTTTACAAAAATTCAATGTATGTCAAAGGCCCTAAAATCTGGAACACACTACCTGAAAATTCTAAAACTACAGACACATTCATCACCTTCAAAACTACCATCAGAAAACATCTTATCTCCCTGATACACCCTGTCAACTAATTACACGAATACCACCTGGTGGTTAACACTTACACTCACTCACCCATTTGACCATAAACAGAAAGATAGTGCACTCACAATGGCGGAAGGTGCACGTAGGCGAGTCAACACCGTCTGCCTTCAATTAGTGACAGGCTCGTTCAACAATCAGAATACACATCTACTGCTTACTGCGATACTCCGAGATACATATGGTATCAATAATGAAGATCTTTATGGTGTCTCTTTGAACGGCAATTCGAGGCTTTTTGTCAAATTCAGACAAAATAGTACTTACGAAAATATGGTTGCCACATATCAGGATGTGATCAAAACCGTCAATCCTGGTGTCACTGTTCGCCTTCACGACGTCTCCCGTTTTTACACCTGGATCAAGGTACGAAACGTTCCTTTTGAGGCGGACGAGAGTGATTTGAGGAATGTTTTTGCACGCTATGGCACGGTTCATATGGCAACTATGGGACGGTGGCATGATGGTCCTCTAGTTGGTATGCTGGAGGGGTCGTTCTCCCTGAAAATGTCCCTCAAGCACCCTATTCCGTCGTATGTGGTTATGGAGGACTTTCGTACGCAAAATTAGTTTCTACTCAGGGAAAAAG
>NC_069473.1:28921470-28943013 GCF_026875155.1 Cherax quadricarinatus | reverse complement strand
GGAAGGCGTGGTCGGTTTGTGGAGTGAGAAGTGGAGGAAATGCAACGTGAGGTGGAGCATGAGGGGGCAGTGCAGCAATTGAGTGCGTCTGCTGAGGATGTGATCCACGAGGCGGACAAGGACGTACCAAATGACGTAGAAATTGATGTAGTGCTTGAGACAGTTTTGCAGGAGATGTTCCCTAAATCGGAGGAAGCCTTGACAGAGGTAACGACGGGAGACCAGGTACAGGGACAAGGGGAAGCATGCGGGTCTGAAGAAAGGAATGTAATGTCGGCTTGGCCAAGTAGTGAGAAGGGGAATGAGGTGATAGAGGTGGAGGTGCACAATGAGGAAGGTCAGGAGACTAGCATGGCGGAAGAGGAAGTGTCGAGGAAGCGGGCAGCTGTCACGTCTGACTCGGATGACGTTCCTCACTCCAGCACAAAGACCAGGGAAAAAGGCGGGATTGAAGGTGTGTGTAGAGGCACAGAGAAAAAGAAACGCCAGCAAGGGGTTAGGAGTGGAGGGGATGGGTGAGTGCCAAGGACGGTGTGTATGAGGTTACTGGACAGCGGAAAAATGTGGTGGGGAAAAAGTGGGTGGAAAACGTAAGCAGGCCTAAGTTGTATGACAATTAATGTTAATGGTTTATGTAAGAGTGGTAAGAGTGTATGGTTGCGAGGACTGCTGTATCGTTACAAGGTAGATGTTGCCTTTATACAAGAGCATAACTTGAAAATAGGAAAATTGCTGGAGGTGGCTTTTGTAACTCCAACGACACGTTTAAAAGGTGGAGTAGGTGTTTTAATTCGTGAGGCAAGCCCGTTTGTTTTGCAAAGGTTTGAGGGGGGGGGTGAGGGAAGAATAATGAGAGTGGACGGGTGGTGGATGCGTGAACACGTGTCCTTTGTTGGAGTGTATGCTCCGGCGGAGAACGATGCGAGGGTAAAATCGGCATTTGTAAGGGATGATCTGGTGTATTTCTTGAGAGCATTGCCCAGGGTTGCATTGATTGGGGGAGATTGGAATTGTATAATACGGAGATTTGATGTGATGCCAGCGGGGCGGGATATTTTTCAAACGTGTTGCGAGACCTGTGTAGAGATATTGGGGTACGAGATGCATTTTTGGGGTGGAATAGGTGAAGTGCAACATACGTATGTAAGGAGGGAATATGCAGCTAGACTGGATAGGATCTATATAACGCAAGGGGTTTCAGTGGAGTCTTTTAACACTATAGAAGCAATTTATTCAGATCACAGGGCAGTGGTGGTGGGGGTAGCATGGGACTCGTTAGTGAAACGGTTTGAAAGCTACTGGAAATTAAACACGCGACTCCTTGAGGATGAGGAAGTGGAGGAGGGGTTTGCTTCGCTGTGGAGGAAGCTAAGTGAGGAGACAAAAAGGGTTGATAATGTTGTACGTTGGTGGACAGTGTGGCCAAGAGAGGATTCGTAGGTTTTTACGTGGTGAGGGGAAGCATATAAATCGACTGAAGTATGGATTAACAAATTATTTGGAAAGTAGAATAGGATACTATCATGAACAAGGAGTAGTGGGAGGGGTATTCCAAACAGAGGCAATAGATGATCTGAAGAGCAGGATAAGAGAGGTGCAGGAGGAGAGATTTCATGCGGTGCGGGTGCAGGGGTGTGGAGGAAGTGCTTTGGGGGGACAAGCCATCGGCATGTGTGTTGAGGAGACAACAGCAGAGGAGGACAGCGACCACAATAGCATATTTGGAAGTGCACACTGAGGTGAAAGGGAGGGGCAGGTGTTAAAAACAACAGAGGTGATGAGTATGTTCGCGGATGCGTGGTATGGGCATTATTGGAAAAGTAAAGGAGTTAATAGGGAGGATCTTGATGGGGTGTGTGCTGTAGAGCCCGTAGCTCTGGGGAGAAAGGACAGGGAAGCTTTGGGTGGTGAGATTGAAGAGGGGGAGATATGGAGAGCGCTTGTAGACATGTGCAGAGGCAAAGCACCAGGTATTGATGGACTACCAAGTGAATTTTACTTAAAACATTGGGATCTGTTAAGGGTTTTTTTAGTAACGCTGTTCAATAGAATGAAAGATGGGGAGAATTGGGCGAGAACAAAGTACAGGGGTTGTAGTGCTTGTGCCCAAGGGTAAGGGGCAGAGTACACTTAAGGATTACAGGGCGATTACTCTCATGTGTGCGGACTATAAATTGTTCCCGAAGATTTTGGGGAATAGGTTAAAATGTGTAGTGGGACGTGTAGTTTCAAAAGGTCAACTAGGGTTGCAGGACGGTCGATGGTCATGGGGCACGGAATTCTAAAGGGGTTTGTTGAGAGTTTTGAGGGGACGCAGGAAGGAGGGTATGGTGGCGATTGATTGGCAGGGTGCTTATAAATCAGGTGGAAAGGGAGGGTTTAAAGACAGATCCTTAACAAACAAGGTTTTGGGGATGAGATTGTGGGGTGGGTTGGAAACGTTGTATAAAGGGGCAAAAGCGAAAATTTCCCAGATCAAGGGAAACGTGTGGGAGGTGTGGTGAACATGGATAGGGGCTTGAGGCAGGGTTCCCCTGCTATCACAGTTTATTATTTGCATTGTGCAAGATCCATTTTAAAAGGTTTGGGTTGAGACCAGAGTGTGTGGTGGGGAGGGGTCGAGGGAGGGCTTGATTAGGCATCATGTGGTAGGTTACGTGGATACACGACACTCCTAGTCCGGAAGGGAACAAGATTGGGAAGTTGGGAGGGGTGTTGGCATTGTTTGGAGGGGCGACAGGCATGACGGTAAACGTTGAGAAAACAAAGATCATGGGGCTAGGGGAGGGGAGGACAGAGTTGATTGGGACTGTGATTGGTGAGAAGGCAGGAAGGGCAGTAATAATATGTGGCTTTTTCGTATAGAGCGACCATACGGGAGGCTAGGGGGGCGAATTCGTTGAAAATGGTGGACCGGGGAAACATCGGTTGGGGATTTGCGGCCTTATCACTTGACATTGTTGCAACGGCGATTGTTATTAACGTATTCCCGTACAGTAAGGTATGGTATTAGCAGCGGGTTTTTCCATTGCTGAGGGCTGAGATTACTCGTATCCTTAGAAGTGTTTTTAGGTTCTTATGGGGGCTCAGGATGTGAATGGATGAAGAGGGAGGTGGTGATTTTGCCGGTGAGGAAGGGAGGTTTAGGTCTGTTGGCCCTGGGAAGGAGGGGAAATGCTTTTTGCAGGGGGAGGGGGAAAAGTTTGGGGGGACAGGGGGGACATGCTGCAAAGGTTACATGATTTTGGGGGGAAATGTATTGGGTGGGAAATGGAGGGGAGGGGTGAGATTTTGTTGAGGGCACTTTTGGGGGCCCGCCCCGGAGCCAGACAAATTAAAGGTAGGGTTTTAATCAAAATACTGAGGGAAGAGGAGACGGCCCCATTTGAGGGGCTGTTCCCGTGTATGCATGGGGCGTTTTTATTGAGCCCGTTGGGAAAACTAAAGTTAGGGCCCAGGGGCGAGAATAGAAAAAAATTTTTACATGGGTTTCTGCCTACTGGATCATCCTCAAAACAACGTGGGGTTTTGAAGGGTGGTGGGGGTTATGGGGGGTTTTTGGGAAACCCCCTATCACGGGGGTTTACTTTTGCAAATTTTTTTGGGGGGAGTGTGGGGGAATGGCGGGGGAAAAAGTGTGCGGGAGGATAGGGGAACTGGGGTGTCAGTTTTGAGAGCGCTGAGTCTTGATATAGGGGGGGTGGGGGAAAAATGGGGGCAGGGGGAGTATTTATTTTCGTGGTGGTTTTCCGTGTACATATCGTGGGGAATAAAAGGGGTGGAAAATGGGGAAAACGGGGGGGGAAACGATTTTTTAGCGGGGATTTTTTGGGGACAAGAATGGGAATCGGGAAATTTATGGGAGGAGATGGGAGGGACCCTTTCACGGGGTTTTTACGGCCCAATTAACTTTTTTGGGGAGTTGCTAGGGGTTTGAGGGGGGGGGGAAGTGGTTTTGGATTGTTGTTTTTAAAGCTTTAAGATAAAAAAAAACGGGGGGGGTACCAAACGGGCTTCCCCAAACGAAAGATTTTTGGGTTTTGGTGTGCTTGTGCTTTTTGGGGGGTGAGTGAAAATTTCAAGGGGAAAAACTTTTTTTTTTTTTTATATTTTTTTTAAAACATCAAAAAATAAAAGTTATAAAAAATGTTAAATACCAAAATTAATAAGGATCTGAAACAAGATTACGAAGAAATTATATCACAAGTGAAAGAGAAAACATTGAAACTTTAAAAATAATCACACCATCCCACTGACACACATTTTTACAAAATTTAATATTGACAAAAACCCCACAAAACTTTTGGGAAAGGGGGGACCCCCCCCCCCCCCATGAAAACTCATCTAAAAAAACAAAAACCTCTTTCCCACAACGTATTAAACCAGAAAGGGATAAAACAAAAATTTTTCGAAACTTTATATTTTACATGAAAACTGCTTATGAATTTAACTTAAGAAAAAAAAGTCGGGTTTAATTACCCAAAAAACATTTCTCTATAAAAAAAATAAGCTTTTACACAAAATTTGGGCTTTAAGGTTTTAAAGGCATAAAACAACTCCCAAAATTTTTACAGCATACGTTGCCTAAACAACGAAACTTAATAACTTTAAAAAAGTGTTTAAAAACAATTTGAAAAAAACGAATTTTAAAACCCGTCTAAGCGAAAAAAAATTTCCCCTAAAAAATTTTCAAAAAAAAACTGCAAAATTACATACCAGAAAAATTTTTTTGCAACAACGGGTTTGACAAACAGGGACAGTGCCCCCTTTTTTTTGACTTTTTTAATCTAAAGGACCTTTTTTTATACAAATTTTGGGGTCAAAAAAATCTTGACACAAAACTTACATGTCAACAAGCACCACTCAGTCCCTCCCTTTCCCCAAACCCTACATTCCTTCACCACCCTTTTACCTTTTTACACTCTCCCCCCGGGAAAAATGATGAAACCCGCTTATAAAAAAACCAGTCCTTTAGTTATAATTATTTCCCCAAAATAAATTGGGCCATTGACCGTAAATTTTTGGCAGTAGGTCCCGGGGGAAAACTTTGTCCCCCACTTTTTTCCCCGGAAAATAATTTTGTTTTTTTGAAAAACCGTTCTTTTAAATGCCCCCCAAAAATTTTTTTAAATCCTAATTCTTCCTCCTCCCGTGCCCTCACCCCCCCAGGAAAAATACAAAAAATCCCCCAAATACAAAATTTTTGCCCTTTTCCTTTCTGGAGACCCCGGTACTTTAATGTTAAGGCCCCGAAAAGGGCCCCCTTTTTTAAACCCACCCCATAAAACCAAAAAAATTTTTGGGCTAACCAAAACCCCTTTTCCTCCCCAACTCTTCACAGAAAAAAAAACCGCATAAAAAGCTGTTTCCTGTTCTCCCAGTGATCGCAGGTCTTTTCCCCTTTCCCCAAATCCCATTAAACACAAAACAGCTTTCGTTGCTTTTTTTCCCTTTAAAAACCCTATAACAAACTCCCTACTCCGGCATTAATTTAAAGTTTTCAAAAGTCTTTCCCTTATCAACCCCAATCATAAAAGGGAAAAACCCATCCCCCCCTGTTGATTTCCTGCCTTTTCCCTCATCGTCCCCCAAACGCCCCCCCCAAATTTTTTCCCACCCCCCTAATCAAAAAACAAAAACCCTCAGCATATCCTCGCATTCAATTAATTCTTTCCGTTTCCCACCCTTCCCGTTTTTCCCTTCATCATTTTTCCCCCCCTCTAACCCCTCTTTCCCCCCCCCCCCAAACGAACCTTTTTTTCCCACATAAAAAAGCCTTTACTCTCGGCCCCCCAACGCTAAAAGACCTATCCTCCACTGCGTATATTTACATAAACCCCACCCCCCTTGCTTGCCAGGGCCCTCCCAAAACCCCCAAAACAAAAAACGTAATTGCCCTCCTCTGAATCTCATGTTGTCTGGAGTCCTCTTTGGAACACCCCCAGCCATACCCCATACTTTACTAAAAAAAAAATTAAATTTTAAATTATCCCCCCCCGCTTTTTGTAAGGTGACGTCCCTGGGCCCGTAAACCCCTTTAACCTTTTTACTCCCCTTCTCCACCCCCAAACCCCGAATTCACCTGCCTAGCCCCCTGCGCATTCCCTTTGTAAAAAACTCCACAAATTTTTTTTAAGCCTACCCCTACTTCCCCCCCAAATTTCCAAACCCCAAGCCCCCCCCCCCCCCATTCCCCCCACCTCCAGAAAAATTTGGGATTTTCCCTCTGTTCACCCCGAAAGGGCCAGATCCCCCTCCCAAAAGCTCCAAAAACATTTTTCCACCGAAACGAAATCCCTCCATCCGTTTTCCAAAACAGGGGGTTTCATCCACATACCCCACCACTTTCTATCACCCACCTTTTCCCCCCTTTTTAAAAATTCCCCCCCCTCAACGACCCCAAAAAGGATGTGCATACACGCAAAAAAATATTTAGCAGGGAAATCCCTGTCTAAAAACCCCCCCACCCTTTAACGGGCCTTCCCCAACCCTTTCCATTAATTTGTACTCGCACCAAATTGCAGACTTTACTTTGTATAAACCCAAATTTCACCATCAAATCCCCAAAACCGAGTTTAAAACAAACTAGCCCTCAAAAAAGTTTTTTATTAAAACAGTCGTATGCTTTTCCCCCAAAATAAAAGCCCAAAACCCCTTTCCCCCGCTGCAACCCCTCCAAAAAATTTCCCCTAATGCGGGCCTTTCCCAATCTCTCATGTTTTTTTCCCCGGGGAAAACCCCCATCTGCCCCTTATGAATGTCCCCACCTAACCCCTTCTTAAACCTTTTTCCCAATATTTCGCGAAAATTTTTTGCCCCGGCACACTTTGGGGGCAAAATTAGCTCTGTTCTCCCCCAAAAATCCCTTTTTTCCCTCTTGTTTTTTTTCTTTACTAAGACAATACACCCGTTCTCTGAGTTTGCCCCTAACTTTCCCCCGTCGTATAAAAATTCCCATGCCCTCACCGGGAAGTACTTAATGGCCCCCTTTGGAATTCTATAAAAAAAACAATTTTATATCCCATCTATAAAACCCGGGGCCCTTTTCCCGTACTCATATTGAACACAAACCTCCTCAAAATTCCCCCCTGCTAATCTTTACCCCCCTTTCCCCCCTTCCCTCCTCTTCACATGACCCCCCAAAAACCCCCCCCCCCAAAACCCAATAGCATCGCCCTTTCCCCCCCCTTTTCCCCCACTTCTTTTGGAACCAGAAAACAGCATAATTGCTCATGCCTTCGGAGTATTTAGTACCTTTTCCCTTGTGATTTAAACCAACCCCCAAACCCCACTTTTTCCCCCAAGTTTAAAAAAGTCGAATCCTTCTGCCTTACCCTTAAAAAACCCCGCCCAAAACCCCTTCCCCAAGGTTTATCACCCCACAGACAGCCTCCATTCCCCGGGCCCCCTTTCACGTCTGCATCAAATCTACCAATTTTGTAACCAGCCAAACCGTCCTTGATTGCACCATGTTTTTCCGACTGCCGCCCCCCCCCCCCTTTCCTTCCCCTTTTAAAACTCATTTAGTGAAATTCAAAATAGTTTTTTCAACCCAAAACCTCCACCCCGCCCCTTCCCTTCCCTTTTCCCCTTATAGAAACCTGCTTTTCCCGGGTTAGCGTGCCTTCCCCCAAATTTTAAGACACGACTCAAACCTTTTAGAATCCCAAAAATTTGCCACCATTCCCCAAAAGGGCCCTACTCACCTCCTCAATCCTCCATTTTGCATTTAATTTTCCAAAAACCCTTTTTAACCCAACCATACCTTCCCCAAACAAGATCTTCTTAAAAAACTGCCCAAAATCAAAAAAACCCCACAACAAAATTTCCCGGTCCCCAACCCCACATACAGGTTCCCTTTCATAGATCCCCATCTTTAAACCCTTCAGATAAAAAACCTAACCCCGTCTGAAAAAACGTTTTCTCAACCTGCCAACCCCCCCTCCCACAACATCCAAAACCCCCACTTTCCAAACACATTACGTAACAAGCCCAAAATAAACCCCCCCCCCCTCGGTTTCCCCTTTCCCCCCCTAATAACACAATTCCAACTCCCCCTATTACAGTGGATAAAGGTAAAACCCCTTAAAAAACATCAAAAAATTTTCTCTCACAAAGTTCTCCTTTTAAATCGTTTCGTTGCCATCTGCCGGCAAATTTCACTCCCCATAAAACAAACCCTCGTTGCCCCCCCCCCACTTTCCCCCCCCCCCCACGCCCACCCCCCCCCCTCCCACCCCAAAAAAACGCAATGGACTGGTTTCCTTTACAGCCCCAGCCCCCCCTTTTAACCTCAAAGGGGCCACTCACATACAAAATTATTTTATTATTTTATTTTATTATAAACAAAAAAAGCGCTAAGGGCCCCAAGGGCTATACAGCCCCTAAAAACTTTAACCTTTCAAAGACAACACAAACCAAAAAATTTTAATTGTGCTCCTTTAATGAAACATATTTCTACATTTTAAACTCTTAAAAAAACCCTTCCAACCCTTTTCTTTTAACCTCGGCTCTCAGGCCATTAACATTTATCGTTACAACCTTTTAAATTAAAGAAGTAGAGGGGCTTTTTCCCCCCCGCCTTGGAAAGGGGACCCGCCCGAATTGGGTGCGACCCCAGAGCCCCGTTTTTTCACCTTGCCGGGCCCCTCCCCCAACCCCCCCCCTTAAAATTTGAAAACCCTTTTAGTGGTTTCAGCACCACTAAAAACAACCCACTCTCCCGGGGGATCCAACCTTTGGGTTTCCCAAACCCTTTTTTCCCCGGGCTCTGCCCTGGGGTTAAAAAAAGGCATCCAAAATCCGACTCCCAGCTGTTTTTCTTTCGTGAACCTTTCCCTCTCCAAAATGTAAAACCCCCCGCTTCCATGCACTCTCTGTGCACCTCGCAAATACCGTGTGCCCTTTTTTCCCCCATTGCACACGGTCTTTTTCCCCCGTCCCCATGGGGACTGTAAACCCCCCTCCCAAAGGCGTCCCCTGGTGCTCTCCCCTCCCGACTTCCCCCCCACCTCCCCCAGGGGAAATTAATTTAAAAACCCCATCCAACATTTCCCTCCTGTTGCATTACAGGGTCTGTCATCGTTTTGTTGTCGTCGTCGTGTCTCTCAAAGGACCCGTCCCCCCCAGGGTAACGTGCACAAGAACGTCTCCCCCCCTCTGTTTAACCACTTCCTCACTCCAAATGTATGATGCCTGCCTTTTTTGCCCATCTGTTTTCCTGGGACCCCTATCCAACTGCGCCCCGGTGTTGGCATTTGTTCCCCTCCGTCCGGGTTTCCTGTGTTTTGGGCTGCCTAGGTCAAAGACCCGCAAGTACAAGTCCCCTCTGTCCTGCAATATATATACCCCCGGGGAACTCTTCCAGCAAAAATATGAAGGAATTTTTTGCCGAGCGCCCATTTCGTTGAAGGATCCTTCGGGGCAGCCCCACAAAACCCCCCTTTCCCTTCCCCAACTCCCTTTCCCCGCAGCATAAATCTGCCATAACGACGGAATCCCGAACCACATCATACCTGTTGCTTCAAAGGGGCACATTCCTTCTTTTACTATGTCACATAGCGGATCATCAGTAACATACCTCCACTGCTGCATTCACGGCCATCCTCTTTCGTGGTTTTGTCAACAATGTTGAGAAAAAATCCGGGCATTTAAAAATTTTGATAAAACCCTTAACCCGAAACGCCACCCCAAAAGTTCTTCTTGGGTATCCCATAACATCACAAATAATCGTGGGGAGTAGCACCTGCATGGTAAAAATGCTTGGGCCCCCACGTACAATTTCCCCACACAGACAGTTTTCACCCTACGTCCATGTCTGTCCGCCATTTTGTTTGTAAAAACAGGTAAATGCGCAGAAAAAAACCCCCCCGGGGAAATCGGGACGCCTGCGCAGCACGTCCACTCACCCGGGAACAAAGAGGAAAATGCGAAACGATTGTGGAAAAAGGGGATGTGCTGGGGTGCTGATTCAGCATTCTTATGTTATTTAATTTGTTCTTAATCCCTTCTGGAAGGCATCGTAGTAGCTTTTAAAACAGTAGAAGTTGAGAATGCTGCATGGGACAGAAATAAAGAAGGATTTGACTCCCATTGTAAACTAATTCAGTTTTAATGATATTTTTATATATAATATATAATATAATAAAATTTTAATAATATATATAATATATATATAAAATATATATATACATATGTAATATAAATAATATTGGACGCAGCTGGCTTTTCTTTTACTGTGAGTTTTTTTTGTTTTAAATTTAAATATTTTTCTTAATTTAATTTTAGTAGGGGTTGGGTTATAATTTCATAAACAACGGTGAAAGCTTATTTTTTGGTGAGGGGGGGGTAATAGGGGGGGTTTATGCTTGCATTTTTGGGTATGTAATTTTGGTGGGGAAAATTTGAAATTAGCAGCGGGAAGGATAAGGGGATTCTTTATTTTTATTACTTGAATAGTTATTTTTTGTAGAAAAGAATTATGTAATGGCATATTCACCTTCAGCTGCTTGACTTTTTTAATATTGCAGTGTATAGAAATTGGTAATTTATATTGTCTGTCGATGTTCTCATACTTATGCTTGTTTTAAAAATTTTATTGATGTTATAAAAAAAATATAAAAAAAAAATTCTATGCCTTTCTTCAGAGTGCAGATTTTTTTTTTTTTTATATTTTATTTTAAAAAGACATTAAAAAATTAATTGAAAACCATTTAAGCTAAAAATTTAACACAACCCCCCTACAGCAATTTTATACACCACACTTACAACTCCGTGTGGGTACCCCCCCCCCCCCCTCCCTCTCCCTCATCCTATCATTTAACCAAAAACCTTTTTGGAGCACCAACAAATTTACATGATAGAACAACACTTTTATAACACATCCCCAAAATGGATTTAAGTCGACTACAGACCATGAAATGCATTGAAACGAACATATTATACAGACAATTACCCCCCCCCCCCCATGGTTATCCAACCCCCCCCACTATTTACAACCAAACATACTATAAAAAATGAATGTTGCCTAATCTAAAGTCCACAGCAATGCCCCCAAACATTAATTTATGTAATTGTCCAAAATTTTTTCGTTACAAAACAAATGTATTACACAACAATGGTGATATAGAAAAGTCAAAAGGGACATCAAAATTACTACAAAACCATAAGAATAAACTTGTCTCAAAATCCAACACAGTAAGCCTTTACACTTTTAAAAACATGCAATTCCAGTGTTAAAAAATCCACAGCTTAAACATACATTCAAGCTCTATAAGCTTTATGGCATTACATAGTGCTATTGACAACATAAAATACAACTAAAATTAACCGAAACAAGTAACCATAAGACTGTCCCTAGCACGCACCTAACCAAAAAAACCTTCACCACTGTTGCCAACTTTATTACACCATCTGCTGCTTTTCCCTCTTTACTCAAAAAACAAAACTAAAAATTGCAGAACCCAGTGACAAACAAAATGCACAGACTTTAATACAAACATATAAATCATATTCTGGACACCGTGCAGATCACAGCATCAACACTTGCGTGAAAGGGCACCTAGAAACAAGTTGGAGCAAACATGCAATTATTTAGCAAATCTCCAAATTAAAAATGTTTTTACCGTAAATCAATATTACCACACAAAATTTGTATAATAAGTAAAAGTCCTGTCACACAAAAACGGCCGCTCCACAGGGCTAGCCCCGTGGCCACATATTTTCACTCATGATCACCATCCAACACTCTCGCAAAACTTTTTTTACCATTACCAGGGAGGCAACCCTGTTTTCACCCTGTTTTTCCCTACCCCAGCAACCTTCCAATCATACCCCCCTCCCTCGTATATTACAAGTCTAAAAAAACCCTGTAACGTAAGTTGCCTATATCCCCTAAAAAATCTTCACCCACCTCCCCCCATAAATTTCCTTTTTTCTACATACCTTTTTTATAGAATTAAGCTAAACCCCCCCTCTTCACCTCGAAAACTTTTTCCCCCGAAATCCCCCACACTATATAGATATAATCTGCCATAATTTCCCACGCTCTGAAACTTCCTCCCAAACCCCCCACGTCGAGACTTAATGCTCTCAATACAGAAATTCCTTTCCTCCTTTCCATTTATCACCCATTAAAAACCCCCCTTGAAAACCCCTCATCCATCACAAAAAATATACTAAAAAAAACCGACTCCCCCCCCACCACATATCCCACACTCCCCCCGTCAACGACTGTCTACCCCGTAAACCACACCGACGAAAAATCCCGTGCAAAAACATCTTTACACCGAACCGAGTTGCAACCTCATCCACTCAACCTATTCCATATACACCCCCAAAGCTACAGGGGAAAATTCCCTTACGGGCGTTTAAAACCCCTCCCCTAACAACTACAAAACCTACCTTTTTCCTTTTTGCTGGCTCTCGACCCCCACGCCAGGCCCTAAACACATTTTCCACCATGCAACTCAACCCTGATACATCCGTTCAATCTGTTTGGATCCGGGCCAAACCCCCCCCCCCACCCACATTTTCCCTCATCACCCCCCTTTTTAATGAAGACAATTTTGACCCCCCGCTTTAATCCAGCAACCCCAGCCCCCCCTTACTTACAGGTAACATTACCAATCTCTCTTAATCCAATCACAGCTCAAACCCCCTAAAAATTTAAAAAACCCTTTCCCTAATATGTTCGTTATTGCGGCCCATTAAGGGGGAACACCTCCCACGTGCCAACTTTGCTTACATAAATATTAACAAAAAGGGCACGCTGCAAAAGGGTCAAATGAAAAGGCGCAATGCCCCAAGCACCCCGAATCCTTTCTACCACCTAAGCGATTTTCCCATGCGTGCCACGGGTTTAGATCGTCTGCAAAAATAAACCAAAAGATTTTTAACGAATTCACCTCTTCCCACAACTGCACTACCCAAAAACCCACCCCCCCAAGTCCTAACCCAGCCCATGGATTTATTGAATTACCTCATACCAGTTGCCCCGGAAATTTGTCTCCCCGTCTAATGTGTCCATTGACTCCCTCCCTGATCAGAACAGTTGTACTCCAAAACCCCAAAAAAAGGCCCCCCTCGAAAACCTCACACCCGGTCCCCTCTCGGACCTACGCTGCTCCACAATCATAAAAGGGTCCTGTACCATGCAAAAAATAATTGTGACATAGGACACCCCCCCCCAATCCCCGCCCATTAAATCTTCCCACCCCGACCATTAATCTGTACCCCGCCATTGCACCTCCATACAACGCCTAAACCCGGGGCCATATTTCTTCCCCAAACCCCAACCCCTGAGGATGGCTTTAAAAGTTTTTCCGATCCACCTTTTCGTATCCCCTGCCAATCGAGCCCACAAACCCCCCTCCCCCCCCCCCTTTTGCCTCCACGAAACCCCAAATAACCCATCCCCTCCACCATAGACCTCCCTGGAAAACCCAAAACTAGTTTTTGTCTACCCCCGCCCTACCACACCTTGACCCGATTTCCCAAAATTTCGCAAACAATTTATAATCTGCGCATAACAACGAGATCCCCCGTAATCCCGAAGTGTATGTGCCCCTTCCCCTTTTCATACCAATAAAACGACAGCCGTTGCCTGCTTTCACCCCCTCACCTCTCTCCTTCATGCAATTTAATAACCAAAACCAGAAAATGCCTCAATAGTTCCCAATGCTCTGATAAAAATCTACCGGGAGCCCATCTTCCCCGGGCTTTGCCCTTTGGCATTCCATTAAAGCCCCCCATTTTTTTCCCCCCTCATTTTATTTCGCCACCCAGTGTTCCCCTTTCCCGTTACGCATGACATACCACCCCCCCCAAACCGTTCAAAAACCCCCCATCCTCTACCCTTCTCGTTCCAGTACTTCTCTACCACTTGCAGCAAACCCCCCATTCCTTCCGTAGCTTGTTTTAACCTCCCCTCCCTTTTAACCTCCTATGATTCATAAAACCTCCAACCAGGGAATAGTCATTGCTGCTGTCTTTTTTCTGCCTACGCAATACGCACGATAAAAGGTCTATCGCCCCTAACCCCTTTTCCCACCCCCGCCTTACCGCACCGTTTGGGAACTCTCATCCTGTACTCACGCACCTCCCTTAATTGCCAAATTTTCATCCTGGATAAGTCCCCGCCACCCCCCCCTCGCATAAAAACCCCCGTAATCTATCCTCCAAATATTTAGAAAGCCCATTTTTTAAAAAGAATTGAACGTTTCCCTTTCCCTTTTACGAAATATTGCTTAAAACCGTTCTTTAGCCACACATCCCCCCAATCACCAATCCCTCCCCCCTTTTATCTCTGCACGAAACCCCTCCCACGGGTTTGCAAATCCCTTATCCCCCCTACACCAACACACTTGTATTTAATTTTCCCAAATTCCCCCCAGAATACCTTAGGACTCCCCCCACCTTGTACTACGCCCGATGATCCAAATAAGCTATTTCTATTGTAGGGAAAAATTCAACCCAACCCCTTAGAATTACAGCCTACCCAACCTAGCGCGTAACCCCGTCTTACAAAAGTGTGCTCACCTCCCACGCCCCTCCTCAAACCCCATCCCGCAACTGAAAACCCTCAAAAGATCTCGCAAGGCCGCCCACACGTCCCCCCCCCTTTTTGGTTTTACGCAGCCCTCCAATAACGCAGTTCCAGTCGCCACCAAACGATGGCCATGCAGGAAACCACGTAAGAAAAAAAACTGTTTACATACAAAATCCCTTTTTACCCTCACACATTTTCCGCTGGTCATACACACATACAAAGATCCCGCTGTCCATCCCCACCCACCCACCGCAAACTCTTTCCCCCCCCTCCCCCCTCATTTTTGCAACAAAAGGGCTTTCCCCCCTGATCAAAATACCCACACCACCTTTCAGAGTGCAGATGGCAGAGTCATGACCTGAAACCCCCCCCACCCGAGACCTTCCCCCCTTGAAATTGGGGTTCTTTCAGGAACACTACATCCACCCCAATTTATACAGAAACATCGGAACCCTTCCTTTTTCACACTATTTCACATCCATTTACGTTCACAGTCATACCCAAGGCCTCTTTTTAGTTTTTCCCAAACCCTTCCCCCTCTCTTCATTCATCCCCGGGCCTCCCACCCCAGAGCCAGCACAAGGGTTTCCACCATCAACCCCCCCCCTTTTTTGCGATGCCTCTTATCGTGACTGCTTCGACATTTCTCTTCCTTCCCCCCAGACCCTTTCGCCGGCGTCAGGACGTCATCTGAGTCTGACGCCCCGCTCTCTTCCCGTGATGCCCCCTACACCCTGTTATCTTTTAGGTTCCCTCACGATAACCCCAACCTCCACCACGCTCCGTTCCACAGCCCCACGGCGACAATCTCTCTTACTAGTTGGGCCCGTCAACCCTGCTAGTTTTTATCCTTTCATTTCCTACAGGGACCGCCGTGTCTCCACCACTCAGGAAAACAATCCCTTTTAGGCGGGTCAATGTCCTTAAAAAACCTCCTAAGCCTTCCTCTATAGCCCCGCACCTCCCCTGCACTTGCACTTTTGTACTTGTCCTTTTGTGTAGTAACAATCCTTTTTCATCACACTTACCTCCAATGCCATTCTCCTCTTTGGAAACCCCACCTCTTCACTCCAAAGCGCCCGGCCCTTGTTGGGCCACCGGGGTCTCAACCCGCTATCACGCGGTAACTGGTCTTCACCATTTGCGCTGGCGCCTCCTCAGCTTCACGCACTCTGCCCCCATATGGTCGTATGCCCCACATTTCTGCACGTACGCCTGTCGGCATACGATACCATAACTTCCCCTGAATCCCCAACACGAGTAAGCGGTATGGGTGTCTCAGAGTCATCTTCAGGAAAAGGTACCCTCCGGGCGTCCCATTAACACCTGCCGTCCACTTCCGTTTTTTTTGCCCGAGTACGGTTCCATAGCTCAAAAACACTCCTTTTGTACCTCATTTCCCCAAAAGGGAATTCTATCTTAAACCCACGTAAAGTGGGGAGAACTCGATCAACGCACCTTCACATGGAGTAGCCAAGACTCACGTCTTGGAACCTCGTCACCAAGACTCATACACGGACGTGGGAAATTTAGTTTGACGAAGATTTATAAGCCCCCTTCAGGGCTACACCATACACCTCATCGCCCGGAATTTCCCTAGGTCTCCCTAATGATTGTGGGAGTAAGACTTGCACTGAAAGGGGGAAATCGCCCCACGAAAACAGTCAAAACCAATGGTTTTACCCCTCCACACTCAGCCCATGTTGATACAAGGTAGCTCGCCTGAAAGCAAGGGGTGCAGCGCAAACCCCCACCGACCGGGGGGCAGGCAGCGAATGATGCAGATTTAGGGCACTTCTATTTTTTATACTTCTTGAACGAAACCAAGGATTTTGTTATTTATTTCGAAACCGAACTCCTAAACTTTTTAGCAATCGTAATAATAAATCTACATTATTTAGTTTATATGGCATGGTTATTTTCCTGTCTGACGTTTAGAAATTTGCATTTGTCTTTTTTAAACTGCATCTGCCACTTTTCTGGCCACTGCTCAGTCTATTCAAATTTCCCCCGAGTGCTCTAAGCCTCGTCAAATAATTCGAAGGCCTATTTTGGGTCATTGTCAAACTTCTTATGTCCCTCTTTAGCCCTCATCAATGTTGTTTAGTTAAATTTTGAAAAGGGGCCTAACACTGCCCCCGTGGAAAAGCCGCTCGTGAAGCTTCCCCACAGATTTTCCCAAAAAATTTATGCAAACCTCTGCTCCTTTTTTCAAACCATGTCCTTCCCGGAAAAAATTTTTTCCCCCTATTCCATTGCCTAAATTTTCCTCAATAAATCTCTGTTGGGCCCTGTCAAAAGCCTTATTTAAGTCCTAACACAGTTCAATTCTTACCATTCTACCTCCTCAATACCTTTGTGGAAAAAAAAAGTCAATAAATTCATAAGGGAGGAACGCCCCTTTTTTAAAAACCCCCTGAATTCGTTGATTAATTTTTCTTTTTTAAGGGGGCACGAACTGCCTAGGCAATTATTGATTCAAAATTTTCCCATATGGAGGTTTGGCTTATTGGTCTATAGTTCGAACAAAAAACTGTCACCTACTTTGAAAAAAGGTATCACATTTTTTTCCCTTTTCCCCCTTACTGGGGCCCCCTGCCAGTTTGTAGTGACATGTTAAAGATTAGCCAAAAAATTTCTAAGCTCCTCTTTACGTCCTTTAGAAACCCTTTCAACAGTTCATCAGGGCCTGGGGTTTGTTAGGTCTTTAATTATCATTTGCCTAAGGCCCATTTCACTTTTGACCCCAATCATGCTATTTTTTATCGTCCTTTTTTACATAATTTATTATTTAGGAATACGCTATATCTTCTTGAGTAAAAACAGGAAAATTTTTACTTTCCTTTTCACTGCCCCTGAGCTGACCCGAGTAAATTTGAGTGGCCTACTTGTCCCGTTTTTTACTTTTATATCCCAAAAATCCTTTTGGGTTAGTCTTCGATTCTCTTTCAACTTTTTAAACCCCATAATCCTTTTTGCTTTTTTTATTCCCTTTTTTTTTTCTCTTAAATGAATAATTGATTCTTAAATGCCCCCCCCTCTTTTTTTTGCCCCTTATATGCCTCTCTTTTGACCAATGAATATTTTAATTTTGTTCATCCCCTTTGTTTTATGATTTTTAACCCAGGTTGGAGGACGGAGAGGGACTATCCCAAATATTACACTTTTTAATTAAAAATGTACCTTTGAGGTGAATGAGGGAAAAATATGAGAACTTTGAAGAGAAGTGTAATACATCTAGCAAAAGTTGGAAGATGGTCAAGGGGATGTACACTGGGCCCCCGTGGGGCCCTTTACTCTTAAAAAAGTCTTTGGCAAATCCATTCTGAATGTTGGTATGAGCGAGTTTAAGACTCCCTATAATTAACATATGCAGGCCAAAGACGAAAATATCGATTGTGTGGGGCTATGAACATATGGGGTCGCAGTGTCCTCGAAGATCAAAACTTAGACTAATGGGAATAGGGAACCCCGGGGAAAAGGAAAAGAGAAGTTATGACCAAGATTTAGGAGATACATGGGACTCTTAACCAGAGTGAAATAGTGGAGAAAATCCGGAGGGGGCGTCTAAAAGTTTTCGGGGGTTCTCAGGAACTGAGAACATGAGTGCAGGGAAAAATTCAATAGATAGGAGTAGCGATAAGTAAAAAATAGTTTCATTGCCGTACTAGTTAAGGGAGGAAGCCCCGCCTTTTTCTTCCCCCCCCCCGAAATGAAGCTTTTACTGCCGGTATATTTTAAGGTAGGGTAAGTCAACTCCCGTTTTTTTCCCCCCTTTTTTTCTCCCTCCCTGAAAATAAGTTTGACGCCGGGTGCTTTTAATGTAGGTCAGTCTACTCCCGCTATCCCTTCCCCCCCCTTTTTCCCCCCCCCCCTCCCGAAAGGTGACGCGGGCTCTGGTCAAACAGTAAATCACTCGACTCACAGCTCCCAAAACTACTGTAAGTACATGCCTCCTTGATTCAGTGGGTTTATTTTTTAAAAGTTCCTTTTGACCAATAATCAAAATTTTCCCCCTTTAGTCCCTTTCTCAGGTTACTGTTGTAATAATACCACGTCTTTTGAGTATTTCACTGCCTGGAGAGTGATTATTTAAGCAGGGGAACCTGCTATCTTTTTTAGCTTGGATACAGTGAGGGGCACCCGCAATCAACGAGAAAACAGGGGAAGACTAACGTCCAAACTTCCCCATTTTCATAAAGTACCCGGCACCTGTATGAAATTGCAGGACGTAACCCCCATCATTGCAGCGGTAAAAACCTGCTTTCCCGTCATCGGAGAGATTACTCATGGGAACGGAAAACTACCTGGATGGTCCCCAACACCCCGACCCCCCCCCCCCCCCAACAGCAAAGCTACGATTTTCAACAAAAGTGTCACCCAAAACCAACACCCCTTAGATATTAGCGTTTTGTTCAAATGTTATTTTTTTCATTTCATTTTTTATTTTTCTTTTAAATAGGATATACCTTTCATGTTTTATTGTTTTATTTTGATTTAATAAATAATAAAGTGTTTATCTTTGTGAATTATTATTTCTTTTTCTATTCATTAATTTTCCTGAGGAGGAGCCAGCCTGAGTAATACTGTCTGAAGTTGTTACAGGGGCTGAGTAAGCCTTCACAATGAAAAATGGAGGAAGTGGGCCCAAAGGGGAAATTTTTTTTTTATATTTTAAAAACTATATATATTACATACATAGCTCGTACATACAATGCTTTAAAAGTTTTTTAAACGAAAGATAAAGAAGGCAAGCGTTCATGACGTGTCTAACCTCACAAGGTCAAGGCGTTGGCTTAAGCCGGTGGGAGAACTGGACCTGCCTCGCTTAGGCCAGTAGGCCTTTTGCAGTGTTCCTTCTTTCTTTTGTTCTTATATTCTTATGTTCATTATTCCCCCGAGATACAAAAGTATCTCACCCATCACCTAAGTAAAGAATTAAATATCCAAAACATACTCTGGTTCACCTGTTCAGCACATCCCTTCACAAATTTATCCTAATAAACCCCTTCCCCCTCCAAAATACATACCACATGAGACTTGCACACCAACACTACTCTGCACATCCCCGCAGACAATATAGATATACATCAGTAAAAACCTTGTCAAAGGAACTTAACCATAAACCCCATATTACACAAATTATTACACACCCTAAAATAAAATTCGCACATCACTCCTTCTGAACCTTGTCCTACGGAATTACACACATTTTAATGTACACATGATTCCACTATTTAAGTAAACATAAAGATTATAATTCCAACACCTTCATAATCAATCTTCCAATTAAACTTTTCCGTTTCGCCTCTAGGCCCATTACAGAAGCACACACATTACACGGAAACACCTAACATACCTACACATCCTATGCTCACAAAAAATTATGAATGATACTAGCACAGATGTCAGATATATATACAAAGACATTTACATAGATATTCAATTTTGTTTCATCATCATATTACTCCTCAGCCAAATAAAAAAAAATAGATTAGTTTGCATTTCCTTCAGTGATATAATCTGTCAATATAACATACAACATAATATTTATAAAACATGGAATTTACACTATCAGCTCGATTCATCACGTAATTAGTTATCTCTTATATATATATATATATCACCCACCATCTTCTAACTCATTATTAATAACGTCACATAACACATGCTAACCATCTTACTTCTTCCTGACTTGAAAACAAAAAATTATACAACCTCTTAATAGACAAGAAATTACAAATATTTTAATATTTCCTAACTCACTGACGTTGTTCTAGATTGGCAAAAAAGGTCCACAAATGACGGATCTTGTCATACACAAAGTAATGACAACATTACACCACCATTTTATTCATGATAAGCCCCCGCCCACCTTAGGGACTTCACATTTAACCAAAATTACAGCATAATCAAGTTTCACAAACATGAGATACCAGCATTCCATTAGTATTTTTTTGCGAGCACTCTTCCCCCTCCCCCCACTCTAAAGACCAGTCCACCCCCAACCCTTACAGTGCTAAATCATGAAGCCCTCCCACTGTCATACCCCTTTATGAAACAGGAAAATCTAAAGCGCACCTATTCCCATATACAACCACATTACTACACCTCGTTCTATAGAAGTGTCCCGCTAAAACCCGAATTCTTTCCTACCCCCCACCCCCCTCATCGCCCACGATACATGAACATAATCCGCACTAAATACAAAACAGTCTTCCTCACGCCATCCTCCACTCTCCTCTATATCTAAACTCAATGCCCTGAGCATAGCTAACCTACTCCTCCTACCAAACCCAAGACTCTGTGGAACCAAATTCGTACCCTCTCTATTTTCGCACAGAAATACACTACATGATAGGCGGTTTCTTGCTCCCTACACAAAGCATAACTTGAAGACTGCAAAATCCGCATCCTATACAGTTTAACTTTAGTGGGCAATATCCCATGTAGAAAACGAAACATTGTTTCCCTCACCCCCGACTGCAACCTTAACTTACCTGATTCCGGCCATATACGTTTCCAATCAAACATCGGAAAAACACTCTCTCCTTCCACTGCATCATTTCCCCTGCCCAAGTTCCCCCCCCAAATTACACACCTTCACACTACTCGGCTTTCTAACCTGTAATAAGTACCTGAACATATTCATACACACCTGTAAATTCCTATCCCCCCACCACCGCCTCACATCAGCCATCACTGCCCCTACCCTAGCTCCTCGTTCTCCCCAACCTAAGATAATATTGCTTCACATACATACCAATCAACCTGTTCTCCAAAGGTATTAATCCTAAACCTCCCATCATTATCGAATATCGAATTCGTCACTATGGTTTGCCGCAACCACTGGCAACCATATCCCCAGACAAACCTCATTGCTTTCCATTGCAATCTCCTTACATCTCCCGGCATCAAAGAGTATGCCACCACCACATGCCACAATTTTGGATATATAAGTGTGTTAACTACCGTGACCCTCTGTATAAAGTCAA
>NC_069473.1:28871900-28920970 GCF_026875155.1 Cherax quadricarinatus | reverse complement strand
CTTCAAGAGTTATGCCCTGTTACTACTGTAACAAAACTGGACTCACACCAAAGTTTTCTGGTCAAGGCAGCCGAGATTAGGAAGGGAGAACCTCCCCAGAGGAACTCTAACTGCAGATCCCACACATCCAGTTTTGCCTGTATTTGGTCTCAAAGCAAGGTGAGGAGGTACTTTTGGGTCTAGACCCCAGGATGCAGGTATTACAAGTAAGTCCACAGTTGCTTTTGCATAAGGATGTGTGGTAGGGTTAGAACTAGTGTTCCTTGAGAGATGGATGTAGCACCTACTCCCTTGCTACGGCTGGAGTGTTTGCCAGTGGTCTAGGATACCTATACTGGAAGTAGATATATATTGAAGGGTATTACGGGTTCAACCATAAGGACACCTGTACACAACTTATGTTAGAATCCTGCATACCAAGTTGGCTATCTCCCTACCAAGTTGGCTATCTCCCTGTAGGTATCTCAGATGAAATTCCCTCGAAGGGGTCGACCTCTTATTAGGGCATAATGTTATGGGCCTATTAGACAGTGAAGAAACCACTAGTATGGGCAACCAGGCCCCAAAGTTTTTGGAGAAGAAGGCTAGTGAGACCCTGCCAACCTTTTCCTTGTTGGTTGGCCCATCAGCAAGAAGTAATGTCTTCGTACCAGGATACAATGGGTAATCCTTATATTTTTCTCATGAGGATGTGAGGACTTAGGTTTTGAAACTCTATTTTCTGAGGTTGAACTGCAGTCAACTAAAGAAAAGAATACCCACACCGAGTTGAGTCCTAATCATGCAGATGATCAAGAAGTAGTGTGGAGGGAGATTGGCCTACTATGATGCAAGTTAATTGCTGCACAGGGGTGTGATGACACACTTAAGCGATCAGAGCCTCAGCTGTGACTGAGGAGGAATCTTTACTTTAAATAAATGCCCTCTTATAATTTCGGGGAGGAAAGGTATACTCCCGCATGAAGAAGGGAACCTTCAGGTTGCCAGTACCAAGTAGAAGGAGAGCCAAGTTTTTGTCACCAGGGTCGTGGTGCCCTGAGCTTATAGAAACCATGTTCTTAGCTTAGTGCATGACACACCTCTAGGTGGACACCAACTAGGTATTGCTAAAACAGTATCCAGGGTTTCCAGGCACTTTCTTCTGGGCCTCAGCTGTGGAGACGGTGGAGATTATATAAAGAAACCTGCCCATCCCTTGCCAAATATAGGAAACCTAAATTCAAAGCATTAAACCTGTTCCCCTTCAGCCGATTCAGCACCAGGTGAACCCCTTCAGCAAGCTGTATGGATGTCGTTGGCCCCTCCCAAGGACCAGAATGGGAAATATTATTTACTAACAATAATTTGCTCCACACCAGGTACCCGAAGCAATCCCTCTACCAAGATAACAGCTCGAGTGGTCTTAAGGGCTTTTGATGAAGTTCTTTTCCATGTTGGCTTTCTCGGGAGAGTACAAACAGATCAAGGGTCTAATTTTACCTCAAAATTATTTATGAATGTGTTAAAGGGGTTAATGTACAGCCGCAAATTTTCACTGCCTATCACCCTCAGTCTCAGGGAGTAGAAGAGAGATTTCATCAAACTCTTAAGACAATGATGCAGCTTATTGAATGACAACACTAGTGATTGGGATGATGGTATCCCTTTTCTCTTGTTTGCCGTGCGGGAAAGCACCCAAGAATCTCTCAGTTTCAGCCCTTTCGAGCTGTCTTGGTCACCAGTGAGGGCCACTGACTATTCCTCCAGGAGCATGCTGGCGGTGAAAATGAGGCTTCCCCCGCCGGAAGATGTTCTCTTTTTCAGGAAACATTGGACCAGGCAGACAGATGGCAGCAGAACAACCTCAAAGCTAAGTCCAGAGGGCCATGAAGCAGCGGTACGACCAAAGGGCAGCCCGCGCTCCTTCGGTGTTGAGAGGAAATTTTAAGCTTTGGAGTCCGGTTCCTGAACATGCCTTGGCTGCTCGATTTGATGGACGCTTTTTGTCATCACAGGCAGGTCTGGCCCTCAATTATGTAATTAAAGATGCCTGGCCGTCGCAAATCAAAAGGACTGTGCACATTAACATGTTAAAAAATACCATTCTAGAGCAGGAGTTGCCGATATTTCAAGTTGAGTGTGACGATACTGAAAAACTCTTCTGTAACAACAGAGGTAAGCTGTGCAATTCAGCCATCTTGCAAAAACCCCCTTGGCACACATGAAGGGACTCAGTTGTACAGGGAGCCTGTGACTTGGTTCAGTTACTCCAAAAATTTACAGATTGTTTGGGATGACCCAAACAAGTAAATTGCCTCCCCAAGATGTTGATGTCGGGGGAAGCTGTTCCAATAAAGCATGCTCCTTACGTATGAACGCAACAAACAACTTCACATGGAGGAAGAAGTGAAATTCCTCCTTCTAAACCAGTTGTAGTGCCTATCGAGAGTCAGTGGGCATCTCCATGCCTGATGGTTCCCAAACCTGATGGATCTATGCTATGTGCACTGACTATCGCAGAGTAAAATGTAAGAAACGAAGCTGACTGGTTACACTTTGCCACCGTATGGATGATGTGATTGAAGCTGTGGAGGGCAAAGTTGTGAGCAAACTGGGATATAACTTAAAGGTTATTATCAATACCCCTCACCCACGAGCCAAGGAAATTTCAGCCATTCGTCACTCCAATGGGTTATTTCAATATAAATTTTTACTTTTGGGTTAAAAATGTACTCCTGCCACTTTCCAGCGTCGAATAAATACTGTCAAAAGGGATTGGGATGGTTGAAAACAAGACCTCTGGGCCTATCTAGATGATATTGTGGTTATTTCAGTAACCAGTTGGAAACTCACTTGGTAAGATTGCAAAAAGTTTTTTTGAACGTCTAGCCCAAGCCAAACTAAACATCAATCTGAGCAAAAGTGAGTTGGCCAAACCAGTGTACAATTCCCTTAGGATATGAGTTGTCAGGGGAAAGATGCCCCAATTAACGCTAAGGTGGAGGCCATTATAAATTTTCCCTAGACCCACAGAATCGGAAGGCAGTGATGAGGTTCCTGTGCATGTTGGGTATTTACAGACGGTTTTCTGCCCCAACCTCTCCCAGTAACGTCACACTGACACTTTGACCAGTCCCAAAGTTCATTCAGCTGGACAGCAAGTGTGACAGGGATTTTTGAAAATGTGAAAATGTTATTAGGGAATGCTCCTATCTTGAAAACCCCTGGAGTTTGAATGCCCCTTCTCTCTACAAGTTGAATGCTAGGATTAAGGGTAGGTGCATGTGTTGTTTGCAGGGTTGAGAGAGAGAGAGCCTTCACCATTTGTTACCATTCAGCCAAATTAAAAAAAAGCATCCAACGTGGTTAATCAACTGTAGAGAAGAGGCTTTGGCTTTAGGTGTTTGGCTGTGCAGAAATTTGAAGTTTATATCATGCATCCCACATCCTGTAATAGTTGTATAGTGACCATAACCCTCTGAGTTTTTGCAAAGAATGAGAAACCACAATCAAAGACTCTTAAGATGGGCTTTGTCCTACCAGCCTTTTAATTTGAAAGTTAAATATAATAAAAGCTCAGAGAATGTGGTTGCTGATGCTCTCTCTAGATGTTTCATGTAGATGCATGGTGCAACTTTGTACATAGTGTTTGTCATGTGCTGACCTGTTGTCTTGGCAGTGGTGAACACTCCGGCGAGCCTGAGTAACTCCTCTACCAGCCCTTCTGACTGTGAAGGGGTCAGCCAGAGGACCCCCCCCCAAAAAGTGTGAACGAGGGTCAGGGTGTACGTAAATTGAGTTGAGGCAGTGGTTGGACAACCTTCTGTAACATGAGACGTTCAGGAGGTATGTGATGTTGTGTCTTGGTGTGCTCTATATACAAAACGGCCCGACGTTTGCCTTGTGGTCCCCTGGATCCGCCATGTTCTTATGTCAGCCTCTCTTCCATAAGTTTTGGAGGATCTTGTGGAGTGGACCTTGGAAGATGGGCTTGAGTGCCTGACCATGTTAAGGATCGTTGAGTGTTGACTGGAAGTCTCACTGTTTTGGTTCGGCCACCAAGTGAAGACACCTTACATGTTTTGTGAAGTTTCCTGCCTGGTGTACACCTGACTGCTCTGGGTTGGGGGCTCTACTCTCGTCTCCTGATCAGGAAGATGCCACCCTGGAGTACCAGTTGCTTGCTGATTACCGAAGCAGAGGCACAGGCCTGTTGGTTGCGGGCTTTCACAGTGGGCAAATGTGTGCATTTTTGCATTGTAAGTGTATTGTTTAAAAGTCACTAAAATTGTAAATATTACACCCTTGAGTTATATGGGTATGGTTCAAATGCTTTTCTATAAAAAATTCTGCAATCTGTTGTAAATAACAGTAAAGTGAAGAGTATTATGAGGTGCTGGGAAATAGTAGCATTTCTATAGTCATGTTTACTGCCTTCAGACTTAAGTAATATACTTTTACTAGCCGTATCCTGAGGGACACGGCTAGCTTTTGTGAGACTTCGATCTGGTGGATTGGGGGTGTTATGGGCTATAGGACCCAACATGTATTTATAAGTAACAGTTACTCTGGAAATACCTAATTTATTGAATTGATGGGACTCAGTTCTAAATTAATAAGCTGATCAACTCTGCCATAGTTGCTTATATCTCACCCGAACTTCCTTCCTCCCTTAGTTTATATAACACTTTCACCTCCTCCTCCTTGTTGTTGCCATTTTCCTCTTTACCCATCTACCTCTTATCTAACTGTAGCTACAACAAAATAATGAATCCAATAAATCAGTTGCCCCCCTATAAACAGTACATCCTGGAGCCCTACCCATCAACCTTTTATCCACCAATACATAATCTAACAAACTACTTTCATTACATGCTATATCATACCTTGTATATTTTATTTATCCCATCTTCATAAAATATTATTTACTTATTACCAAACCTCTTTCTACACATAGCTTCCAATTAAAGGCTCCCCATTTTCATTTACCCTGGCACCCCAAATTTACCTACTATCCCTCCACAACATTTTTTGCCCCTTTAGCATTGAAAAAAAAAAAATCCCCACCACCATTACTCTCACCCCTGGTTTAAAACTCCCACGCCATTCACTCAATATTTCCCAAAATCTCTCTCTCTCCTCTACACTTCTCTCTTCTCCGGCGCATATACGCTTACCTATAACCCACTTTTTTCACATCTAAAAAACAACCTTTATTTTACTCCACATAATCCTTGAATAAATACATTTGTAGTCCCTCTTTTCCCTGTCATAACTTATCCCTTCAACATTAATTGCTACTCCTTCTTTAGCTCAAACTCTATTTGAAACCCCTGACCTACATCCCATTTATTCCTCCCACTGAAACTACTCCCACCCCCTTCAGCTTCGTTTTCACTTAAAGCCAGGACATCCAGCTACTTCTCATTCCATGACATCCACATCATCTCTTTTCTTAATCATTTGCACAACATCCACGCACATTCAGACTTCCCACTTTGACAATTTTTTGTTATTATTACAGAAAAGGGGTTATAGCCCATTGTTCCCGGTATTTAGTTGACTTTTACAACACGCATGGTTTATGTGAGAAACTTTTATTCCACTTCCTCATTGGAATTTGTGCATGGGATCAACAACATCAAATCACTAAGACCATCTAATAACCCAGCAAAGGCAGTCAAATAACAAATTCCCACTCCCGACAGCATATCTCACCAATATTCAAAGTCTAAATCTGCTCAACATTAAGACATCCATACTTTATTTCATGTGCCTGCTACATACATAGAATAAACCCAAAAATAAACCCTCCACTCAAACTTTTTCCACACCAACCTTAACAGACACACAACCATAAACACAAAACATCAGATCTCTTTTTGATGTACCCCATGTCCATAAAACGCTGTGTAAAAACTCTATGCATATAAAGGCCCCAAAAATCTGAATTCATTACCAGAACAATCTAACCCAGTCTGAAAATCAATTTTAACCCTAAATGGTCCAAACATATATATACGTTCACTACCCCAGTGCCCCAATATTTTGAAAAATGAAAATAAAGAGCACAATTTTTCTAAGTGTTATAGATAAAAAAAAATTAGGGCAGTACTTTACAGAGACAACTTGAGGCTGAGAAGCTGGCACTGGATGCTCATATGACAGGCACATCGAGTCCTGCCCGTTCAGAAGTGTTGCCGATATACCTTTTATGTCTATTTTTTCATATATTTTATAAATTTCATGTTCTGATGATTACAATTTGTAGTAGGTTGGTAGACAGCAACCGCCCCAGGGAGGTACTACTGCCTGCCAAGTGAGTGTAATACTAACGCCTGCAATTGTTCTACATGAATGGTAGGATTGCTGGTGTCCCATTTTCCTGTCTCATAAACATGCAAGATTTCAGATACGTCTTGCTACTACTTCCTTACACATAGGTCAACTACACCTACATGACAAGCATATACAGTGGACCTCGCTCACGCTATTAATCCATTCGTGAGAGCTCTACGTTTAGGTGAAATTATTGTTAGGCGAATTAATTTTCCCCATAAGAAATAATGAAATCAAATTAATCGTGCAAGACACCCAAAAGTAATGAAAAAAATTTTTTTTACACTGAAATAATAATTTTAATACACACACAACTGAAGAAGACATGCACAGTTAGCATGACACTTACCTTTATTGAAGATCAGGGTGATGCGTGATGGGATGGGAGGAGGGGAGTGTGTGGATGTGTCTAGTGTATAGAAGGGGAATCTCCCTTCCATTACGACTTGAGGTAGCAAGTCCTTTTCCGGGGTTTACTCCCATCTTCTTTTAATGCCACTAGGACCAGCTGAGAGCCACGGACCTCTGTCGCACAACAATCTGTCCTTAGAGGCCTGTACCTCTCGTTCCTTATGACTTTCCTAAAGTGTTTTCCACAACAATGTCAGTGTAATAGTCACCCGCACGGGCTTGAATAGCTGTCTGAGGTGATTTTCATCCATAAAGGTTTTGGCACTTCACCCAACTTTGCCACATATTTTCCTTAATTTTGAAGTAGGCAACTTCTTCAATTTCACCTCTCCCTCCTCCAAAGCAGTTTTCCTCAGGTGTGCCCTCTTGCTGTTTGAAGGATGATCTAGCAGCTCATCAAGTGGTTAAAATTCTTCATTGTCCCTCCTCCACCAACTCTTCCACACCTCCCCACAAACCTCCAACCACAAGACTTCCCCAATCCCACAATGGGATTCCTCAACTGCCATACTCTTCTCAGGGTTTAGCCTCAAATCCTTCAAAATCCCTTTTGTCTCACATTCTGGCCACAGTATTTTTCCAAGCAGAGTTCAAGGTGCTCTTAGTCACTCCCTTCCAAGCTTGCCTATAAGGTGTGTATTACACAATTGAGGATATTAAAGTTACCTCCCAAAACTCTCTTAAGCGTCAATTGAGTTTCTGAGGTCACTACAAAGCACCTTTCAAACAGAGCTTTTGTGTACAGTTTTTTGAAGTTTGGCAATGACCTGCTGGTCCATGGGCTGCAGGAGAGGAGTGGTATTAGAGGCAAAAAACTTGATGTTAATAAGCTCATGTCTGCAGAAAGTCGCTCTGGCCACATCTGAAGGATGACCAAGCATTGTCTAATACCAGAGCAAACTTCAGGTCAAATTTATTTTCAATTAGGTATTTTTTCAGTGGTGGCAAATGCATGGTGTAACCAGTCATAGAAAAAGTCCCTAGCGACCGCATGCCTACTGTTTAGCCCTCCACAGCACACAAAAATTAGCCTTGAGAATATTCTTTTGCCTGAATGCTCTGGGAGTTTCAGAGTGATAAACCAATAAAGGCTTCACTTTGCAATCGACCACTACATTGGCACACATCAAACAGAGTAAGCCTGTCTTTTCACAGGCTTATGTCCTGGAGTGCCTTTTCCTCCTCAGTAATGAAGGTCCTCTTGGGCATTTTCTTTCCAAAACAGGCCTGTTTCGTCAGGTTCAGTCCTTCACTGTCTATGTACTCCTTGAATTCATACACATATTTTTCAGCTGCTTGTGACCGAACTGGCAGCCTCACCATGCCTTATACACTATGTAATGCGCACTACGATCTTAAATCTCTCAAACCAAACTTTGCTGGCCTTAAATCACTCACATCATCACTAGTTTTGCAGACATTTTTCTAATTAAATCCTCATGCAACTTCCTAGCCTTTTCACATATATCGCTTGAGAGATGCTATCTCCTGCTGTTATGGGCTATAGGACCCAACATGTAATTTATAAGTAACGTTAGACTCTGCGGAATACCTAATTATAGTGAATTGATGGGACTCAGTTCTAAATGTCATAAGGCATGATCAACCTTATGACTGAGACGCAGCTGGGGTCAAGCCTATTTTTCCTCAAATATAATAGGTTATACTACAGACACATTAACACACAATTTAAATAAGTAGTTTAAAAGTTGTATTCTTTTTGGTAAAAGTAAAATTAAGAGTGGTAGAATTGTGGTAACTGAGAATTGACTTGGCAACAGTCTTTTGTTTTGGTGGGAGGAGCTAGCTAGGCTCTCTCTCTCTCTCCCTCTCTCTGACTCTCGCTCTCTGTGGCTGACCTTCAACCTGGCAGGATCCTGGGTCCTTCTCTATCTTTTGGGCAGTATGTGTCTCAGGGGTGAGTTTTTTATAATTTAAGTTGTGGCCAACCAAACCCAGGGTGACTAAAGTGTGTCAAAACACTGGTTAGCCCAGAGTTAGTCAAGAGAGAGAAGGACAAAAGTTAATAAGATACACCATGTGGGAGAACAGCTATGGAGTGTGTAGATCTTTGTTTTTAAAGTGTGAGGCTGTAATTGTATATTCTGTACATATCTATTGAGAATACAGTTATATTTTTATAGTAGTAGTTTACATAACCTGTGAAGAGGGCTGGTGAAAGGACATCAGAGACACTCAGGATGATCAGCCATAATGTAAATATTACCCCTAGGCAGATAAGGCCATTAACCCTTTGAGGGTCGACAGGCCCTCTCCGAAACTCGTTCTCAGGGTCGGCCAAATTTAAAAAAAAAAATATTTTCTCTTATGAAAAGATAGAGAATCTTTTCCCGATCATAAAGACACCAAAAGTTTGAAATTTGATAGAAAACTTACGGAATTATGCTCTCGCAAAGTTAGCGGTCTCGGCGATGTTTTACAGCATCGGCGATATTGCCCAATTGAGGCCCCATTTTCGGCCAATTTCACTGTACGCATCGACAAAAAACATGAATATTCGCTAGAACTCCATTTTTTCTATCGAGATGGGTGCAAGATACCACCCATTTATAAATTCAACTATCCAGTACAAGTGGTCCAGAATATTAGCAATTTTGCCCAATTATCACACAAATTTTCAAAGAGCCATTTCCGAATATGGTCCAGAATAAACAAGAAAGACATTCCTGGCACTAAAATGGACATTTCCTCTAGTCATTAGTCACGTCTCAAGGCCCTCTCTATATTATTTTTGCTTTCCACTTTGAATTTTTATTCTCACAAAAAATATAAGATTACTGTTATGCAGACTAACTGCTTTACCTGGAGATTTACCTGGAGAGAGTTTCGGGGGTCACGCCCCCCGCGGCCCGGTCCCTGTGACCAGGCCTCCTGGTGGATCAGCGCACTGATCAACCAAGGCTGTTGCTGCTGGCCTGCACGCAAACCAACGACGAGCCAAGCCCGGCTGATCAGGAACTGATTTTAGGTGCTTGTTCAGTGCAGCCTTGAAGACGCCAGGGGGTCTGTTTGGTAATCCCCCTTACATGTTGCAGGAGGCAGTTGAACAGTCCTCGGGCCCGACACTTATTGTAATGGTCTCTTAACGTTGCTATGACACCCCTGCTTATCTTTGGGGGGATGTTGCATCGTTTGCCAAGTCTTCTGCCTTCGTAGTGGAGTGATTTTCGAGTGCAAGTTCGGTACTATCCCTCTAGATTTTTCCAGGTGTATATAATTCAGTATCTCTCCCCCTGCGTTTCCAAGGGAATACAGGTTTAGAAACCTCAATCGCTCCCCAGTAATTTGCGGTGTTTTATCTCCGTTATGCGCGCCGTGAAAGTTTCTCTGTACATTTTCAAAGGTCGGCAATTTCACCTGCCTTGAAAGGTACTGTTAGAGGTGCAGCAAATTCCAGCCTAATAGAACAAGAGAACCTGAAGAGTGGTCATCATGGGCTTGGCCTCCCTAGTTTTGAAGGTTCTGCATTATCCATCCTGTCATTTTCTCGCAGATGCGATTGATACAAAGTTATGGCTTGAAGGTGAATCCCTCCGACATAATCACTCCCAGGTCTTTTGACGATGGAGTTTCGCTCTTATTTTGGTGGCAAGGAGGCATAACATCTTTGTAGGATGAGGAAGAGCCAGTTGTGATTGTGGGGGGAAGTTCGTGAGGCAGTAGGTAAAATGAAAATGGGGGTAAGGCAGCCGGGGTTGATGGGAAAAAAGATAGAAATGTTAAAACAGGTGGGGATATAGTTTTGGAGTGGTTGGTTGCAATTATTTTAATAAATGTAGAAGAGGTAAGGTACCTAGGGATTGGCAGAGAGCATGCATAGTTCCTTTGTATAAAGGCAAAGGGGATAAAAGAGAGTGCAAAATTATAGGCGGATAAGTCTGTTGAGTGTACCTGGTAAAGTGTATGGTAGATTATAATTGAAAGGAATTAAAGTAAGACGGATAATAGGATAGCAGATGACACGGAGGCTTTAGGAAAGGTAGGGGGTGTGTGGACCAGGTGTTTTACCAGTGAAACATATAAGTGAACATATTTAGATAAGGCAAAAGAGGTCTTTGTGGCATTTTTGATTGGGAAAAGGCATATGACGGGTGGATTGGGGGGTAACAATGTGCAGATGTTGCAAGTTATGGTTAGGAAGTAGTTACTGAAAGCAGTGAAGAGTTTTTGACAGGAATAGTGAGGCTCAAGTTAGAGTATGTAGAAAGAGGGAGATTTTTTCCCAGTAAAAGTAGGCCTTAGACAAGGATGTGTGATGTACACCGTGGTTGTTTATATTTTATAGATGTGTTGTAAGAGAAGTAAATGCGTGGGTCTTTGGCAAGAGGCGTGGAAGTTAAAAGATAAAGAATCACACACAGGGGGGAGTTGTCACAGTTGCTCTTCTGATGACACTGGCTCTTGGGAGATTCTGAAAGAAAGCAGCAGAGATTGGTGGATGAATTTGGTAGGGTGTGTAAAAGAAGAAACTTAAAGGTGAATACAGAAAGAAGTAAGGTTATAGGATAACAAAAAGATTAGGTGATGAAAGATTGAATATCAGATTGGAGGGAGAGAGTATGGAGGAGGTGAAACGTATTCAATATTTGGGAGTGGACGTGTCAGCGGATGGGTCTATGAAAGGATTGAGGTGAATCATAGAATTGTTGAGGAAAAAAGAGTAGTGGTGCACTTAGGAGTCTGTGGAGACAGAGAACCTTTGTCCTTGGAGGCAAAGAGGGGAATGTATGAGAGTATAGTTTTACCAACGCACTTATACGGGTGGAAGCATGGGTGATGAATGTTTCAGCGAGAGAAGGCTGGAGGCAGTGGAGATGTCATGTCTGATGCAATTGTGTTGTGAATATAATGCAGAGGAATTCGTAGTTTGGAAGTTAGAGGAGGTGCGGGATACCAAATCGTTGTCCCAGAGGGATGAGGAAGGGTTGTTGAGAGTGTTCGGACATTAAGAGAATGGAGCGAAACAGAATAACTTCAAGATGTTATCAGTCTGAGTGGAAGGAAGGCGGGGTATGGGGTCGCCCTAGGAAGGGTTGGAGGAGGGGGTAAGGAGTTTGTGTGCAGGGTCTTGGACTTTCAGCAGGCATGCGTGAGCGTGATTGATAGGAGTGAATGGAGACAAATGGTTTTTAATACTTGACGGCTTGTTGGAGTGGTGAGCAAAGTAACATTTATGAAGGGATTCAGGGAAACCGGCAGGCCGGACTTGAGTCCTGGAAATGGGAAGTACAGTGCCTGCACTCTGAAGGAGGGGTGTTAATGTTGCAGTTTAAAAACTGTAGTGTAAAGCACCCTTCTGCAAGACAGTGATGAGTGAAGATGGTGACAGTTTTTCTTTTTCGGGCCACCCTGCCTTGGTGGGAATCGGCCAGTGTGATAATAAAAAAAGATAATAATTTGTTTTGTACTCTGATGAAGATTTAATTTCCTCATGTTTACCATATCTGAGTAATTGAAATTTCTCATCGTTGAAACTTCATAATGTTTTCTGCAGCCCACTGAAAGATTTGGTTGATGTCCGCCTGGAGCCTTGCAGTGTCTGCAATGGAAGACACTGTCATGCAGATTCGGGTGTCATCTGCAAAGGAAGACACGGTGCTGTGGCTGACATCCTTGTCTACGTCGGATATGAGGATGAGGAACAAGATGGGAGCTAGTACTGTGCCTTGTGGAACAGAGCTTTTCACCGTAGCTGCCTCGGACTTTACTCTCTGTTGACGACTACTCTCTGTGTTCGTTAGTGAGGAAATTATAGATCCATTGAACCACATTTCCTGTTTATTCCTTTAGCACGCATATTGTGCGCTATTAACGCCATGGCACACTTTTGTCGAAGGCTTTTGTCAAAGCTGTATATATTACATCTGCATTCTTTTAGTCTTCTATGCATTTAGGACCTTGTCGAGTGATCCAATTAGTATTTGAGACAGACAGAGCGACCTGTTCTAAACCCATGTTGCCCTGGGTTGTGTAACTGATGGTTTCCTAGATGGGTGGTGATCTTGCTTCTTAGGACCCTTTCAAAGATTTTTATGATCTGGGATGTTTAGTCTTGTCTTAGTTCTTTGCTGTTGCTTTACTGCCCCCTTTGTGAGTGGGGCTATGTCTGTTGTTTTTAGTAACCGAGGGGACGACCCCCGTGTCCCATGCTCCTCTCCAAGGATGGAAAAAGGCTGTGATAGGGGCTTCTTGCAGTTTCCTTGATGAACAAGAGTTCCATGATCCTGGCCCTGGGGCAGAGTGCATGGGCATGTCATTTATCGCCTGTTCGAAGTCATTTGGGCGTCAGATAACATCGGATAGCTTGTTGTTAAATCAAAATTTTTGTGGCTCTCTCATAAAAAATTCATTTTGATCTTCGACTCTCAGTCTGGTTATAGCGGCTTGCTAAAAACTGAGTCATATTGGGACCGTTGAGTAGCTCACTCTTTTCTTGCTGTCATCTGTGAGGACCCTGCTTGTTTAAGTAGGGGCCAATATTGGACGTTGTTCTCGATTTTGATTTGGCATAGGAGAAGAAAACTGGGTTTATTTCGATTTCATTATATGGCTTTTTAGTTTCTTCCGCGATTCCTGACTCCTAAAGGATTTTTTTTTAGCTTAAGTTCGATGGCTTGCTATTTCTCTGACCCAGTGTCCCCTACGCATTTCAGATATATTGACCTCTTTTAGCCCGCTCTGTTATTCTTTTCCGTCGCCTTAAAGGGAGCGCCTGTCTCTTTCTATTTTACATATACGCCTCCTTTTTCTTAAGGAATAAGCTTGTGCATACATCGAGTGCCAACCGATTAAACTGTTCTAGACATAAGTTGGGGTAATGTTTGCTTAGTATATCTTCCCACTATAACGGTTTAGGACTTGGTTTACTTGGTCCCACTTTATGTTTTTTTTGTTATTGAAGTTAAATTTGGTGACTGCTCCCTCATACTAGTCTCATTTTTGTCGGCTGGGGCTTCCACGCATACATGTCTGAACCTCAATTATTTGTGATCTGAGTATATTGTTTTTGATATGGTACATTTCTTATCAAGATCATATTGTTAGTGAAATGAGGTCCTAGTTGTATTCCCAGGTCTAGTGAGGCTCTATTATTTGCTGGTTTAAATTGAATTTGTGCAGAATTTAAAAGCTCGTGTGAGTGTGAGTTTTATCAGAGCTGCCTCCTGGTGTTATTAACTGCAACAATATTATTTGCTATATTCCTCCATTTTAGGTGCCTTAAGTTGAAATCCTCCCCAGAGCAAGATGTTTGGGTGCAGGAGCCTGGAAAGATTTTCCAGACAGTGGTCAATTTTTTAACAGCTGTTCCTGAATTGCTGGTGATGTTCAATCCGGAGGCTTGTAGACTACCACAATGACTAGTTTTGGTTACTCGACCATTACTGCTAAAACTTCCACTACATCATTTGAGGCATTAAGCAGTTCTGTGCAAACAAGTGACTCTGCAATGTACAGGCCAACCCCCCCCTTTTGCCTGTTCACTCTGTCACATCTGTATAGGTTGTAACCTGGGATCCATATTTCGTTGTCCAAGTGATCCTTTATGTGGGTCTCAGTGAAAGCTGCGAACATTGCCTTTGCCTCTGCAAGCAGTCCACGGATGAAAGGTATTTTGTTGTTTGTTGCTGGCTTTAGACCCTGTATATTTGCAAAGAAGAATGTTATCGGTATAAATATTATTGGTGCACTTGTGAAAGAATATTAGACTCACCAGTTGACGTGTATTGCATGCTTGGCACGATTTGTTTACTTTTGAAGTTTGGTAAAAATTCGTACATTTTCTTCTACTTTGAGCTCAATTTCAAGGCACCTTTCATTGTAAAACCAGTCAAAATCATCTCAATTTCTGTAATATGTCTTCCATTCTATAAAATGAGACCAAGAAAATAAGAGTAGCAACAATAAATACCATAAGAAAATACACTGCAAAGTCCGCTGATATTATTTACAAAAAAATGGTCAAAGTTACATTTTTTTTCTCATTATGCACAGGTGTGCTGCAGGATTTTTTTTTAGACGTGCACACTGACCACAAACCCATTCTTTATAGAAGCCTAACCAGCTTCTCCCACTAGATTTGAGGCCGCTAGAAATTTATGCTACTAGTACGTCAAAAACCCCTACGCGTAAGACGTGCCCCCCTTTCCTAAGTACGACCAAAACCCAAAGGGTTTAGAACAAAGCTACCCCACACTAGAACATGTAGTGAGACCCTTACTATCGAAAACAAAGTAATAAGGGACAAACCCACGTAAACATGGAGCTTGACCGGAGAGTTATTTGACTGCTAAAAATAAATCAAAACATTCTGGAACTATATGTTGCTGGTATGGGGGTAATAACAGTTTGCATGTTTTCTGGTAGGAGAAAATTTACCAAGGTTGGTGTTCCCAGGTTTTGGAAGTGTTGTTTTCATATATTAGTTTAGCAGGTTGTTTTTTTCTCCTAAGGTGGGAGAAAGGATGAGTAACACACATTTGTGGGGGGGGGGGGGGGGGGGGGGGGGGGGGGGGGGGGGGGGGGGGTTATGGTAAGTGCTATGTTGCATGGTTTACATTCAATTGTGTTATTTTATGTGCCTGTGGGAAAACTTTGTCCACTATACTGTAAGAGGGAAGCAAGTGGTTTTAAAGAAGAAACTATGTCAGAAGATGAGTCTTTAAACTTTTTAGGTCTTCAGGGAAGAAGGTAATAATTCATCATTAAACATGCCTGTTAACAGTGAAGATGAGGGATCACCTAATCCAGGTGAATATGAAATGGAGAGAATAGACTAAATTAAGCAGTACTAGAGCTCAGATGAACTTAATGAAGCTAAGGAGGAAGCAGGGGGGGGGGTTTTCGTCAAAGGGTTTAGGAGGTTCAGAACAAGAGCCGAGCAGTACTTTAACATAACTAAAGCTGCAAATTTTTGTCCCCCCTAAGTTTACGAGAGTGACCCCAATATATTTTTCTTTTTTTGAGAGACTGCTTTGGAGCAAGGATGGCCAAACATAATGGGCAACCCTAGTTTCGCACGTAACTTGTGGGTAAAGGATTCCAGAGAGTAGAGACTCTGGAGGGGCAAAATTTTTTTCTGAATTAGATAATATTAATAGGAAGTATTGCTTGCATCCAAATGATACCTGAGAAATATAGACAAAAGTTCGAAATAAAAAATTTCGGATGGGCAGACCTTAACTGAGTTTGGGAATGAGAAACTGTCCTTTTTAAGAAATGGGTTTGTTCTAAAGGATTCATAAGACTAAAACAAATTATAGTTCTGATGGTTGCATGAGGATTGTACATACAATCCCTGTTGACCTCAGAAGTGAATATTTGGTGGACAAATCCCGATAATCTTTCAGAAGCACTGATCTAGGTGACGATCCTTGGCTCGCAGGGAATTGGTAAGTAAAAACAGTCATGCACCTGAAAAATTTCCCCACTCATTCTAACCCTTATTCCAAGTCCTATGTCATAAAGGTAAGTGGGACATGAATTTTCAGGGACAAATGAAGGTGAGCACCTCTAAAACAGAAAGAAAAGAGTATTTGTAAGTCAGCTGAGGACTCAAATTTACCTAACAATCAGATAATTTTTCAGGTCCTCGAGTAAACAGTAACCAGTCCTACACCAATGGGTAAAAAACCTTCAAGAGTTATGCCCTGTTACTACTGTAACAAAACTGGACTCACACCAAAGTTTTCTGGTCAAGGCAGCCGAGATTAGGAAGGGAGAACCTCCCCAGAGGAACTCTAACTGCAGATCCCACACATCCAGTTTTGCCTGTATTTGGTCTCAAAGCAAGGTGAGGAGGTACTTTTGGGTCTAGACCCCAGGATGCAGGTATTACAAGTAAGTCCACAGTTGCTTTTGCATAAGGATGTGTGGTAGGGTTAGAACTAGTGTTCCTTGAGAGATGGATGTAGCACCTACTCCCTTGCTACGGCTGGAGTGTTTGCCAGTGGTCTAGGATACCTATACTGGAAGTAGATATATATTGAAGGGTATTACGGGTTCAACCATAAGGACACCTGTACACAAATTATGGGTAGAATCTGCATACCAAGTTGGCTATCTCCCTACCAAGTTGGCTATCTCCCTGTAGGTATCTCAGATGAAATTCCCTCGAAGGGGTCGACCTCTTATTAGGGCATAATGTTATGGGCCTATTAGACAGTGAAGAACCACTAGTATGGGGGCAACCAGGCCCCAAAGTTTTGGAGAAGAAGGCTAGTGAGACCCTGCCAACCTTTTCCTTGTTGGTTGGCCCATCAGCAAGAAGTAATGTCTTCGTACCAGGATACAATGGGTAATCCTTATATTTTTCTCATGAGGATGTGAGGACTTAGGTTTTGAAACTCTATTTTCTGAGGTTGAACTGCAGTCAACTAAAGAAAAGAATACCCACACCGAGTTGAGTCCTAATCATGCAGATGATCAAGAAGTAGTGTGGAGGGAGATTGGCCTACTATGATGCAAGTTAATTGCTGCACAGGGGTGTGATGACACACTTAAGCGATCAGAGCCTCAGCTGTGACTGAGGAGGAATCTTTACTTTAAATAAATGCCCTCTTATAATTTCGGGGAGGAAAGGTATACTCCCGCATGAAGAAGGGAACCTTCAGGTTGCCAGTACCAAGTAGAAGGAGAGCCAAGTTTTTGTCACCAGGGTCGTGGTGCCCTGAGCTTATAGAAACCATGTTCTTAGCTTAGTGCATGACACACCTCTAGGTGGACACCAACTAGGTATTGCTAAAACAGTATCCAGGGTTTCCAGGCACTTTCTTCTGGGCCTCAGCTGTGGAGACGGTGGAGATTATATAAAGAAACCTGCCCATCCCTTGCCAAATATAGGAAACCTAAATTCAAAGCATTAAACCTGTTCCCCTTCAGCCGATTCAGCACCAGGTGAACCCCTTCAGCAAGCTGTATGGATGTCGTTGGCCCCTCCCAAGGACCAGAATGGGAAATATTATTTACTAACAATAATTTGCTCCACACCAGGTACCCGAAGCAATCCCTCTACCAAGATAACAGCTCGAGTGGTCTTAAGGGCTTTTGATGAAGTTCTTTTCCATGTTGGCTTTCTCGGGAGAGTACAAACAGATCAAGGGTCTAATTTTACCTCAAAATTATTTATGAATGTGTTAAAGGGGTTAATGTACAGCCGCAAATTTTCACTGCCTATCACCCTCAGTCTCAGGGAGTAGAAGAGAGATTTCATCAAACTCTTAAGACAATGATGCAGCTTATTGAATGACAACACTAGTGATTGGGATGATGGTATCCCTTTTCTCTTGTTTGCCGTGCGGGAAAGCACCCAAGAATCTCTCAGTTTCAGCCCTTTCGAGCTGTCTTGGTCACCAGTGAGGGCCACTGACTATTCCTCCAGGAGCATGCTGGCGGTGAAAATGAGGCTTCCCCCGCCGGAAGATGTTCTCTTTTTCAGGAAACATTGGACCAGGCAGACAGATGGCAGCAGAACAACCTCAAAGCTAAGTCCAGAGGGCCATGAAGCAGCGGTACGACCAAAGGGCAGCCCGCGCTCCTTCGGTGTTGAGAGGAAATTTTAAGCTTTGGAGTCCGGTTCCTGAACATGCCTTGGCTGCTCGATTTGATGGACGCTTTTTGTCATCACAGGCAGGTCTGGCCCTCAATTATGTAATTAAAGATGCCTGGCCGTCGCAAATCAAAAGGACTGTGCACATTAACATGTTAAAAAATACCATTCTAGAGCAGGAGTTGCCGATATTTCAAGTTGAGTGTGACGATACTGAAAAACTCTTCTGTAACAACAGAGGTAAGCTGTGCAATTCAGCCATCTTGCAAAAACCCCCTTGGCACACATGAAGGGACTCAGTTGTACAGGGAGCCTGTGACTTGGTTCAGTTACTCCAAAAATTTACAGATTGTTTGGGATGACCCAAACAAGTAAATTGCCTCCCCAAGATGTTGATGTCGGGGGAAGCTGTTCCAATAAAGCATGCTCCTTACGTATGAACGCAACAAACAACTTCACATGGAGGAAGAAGTGAAATTCCTCCTTCTAAACCAGTTGTAGTGCCTATCGAGAGTCAGTGGGCATCTCCATGCCTGATGGTTCCCAAACCTGATGGATCTATGCTATGTGCACTGACTATCGCAGAGTAAAATGTAAGAAACGAAGCTGACTGGTTACACTTTGCCACCGTATGGATGATGTGATTGAAGCTGTGGAGGGCAAAGTTGTGAGCAAACTGGGATATAACTTAAAGGTTATTATCAATACCCCTCACCCACGAGCCAAGGAAATTTCAGCCATTCGTCACTCCAATGGGTTATTTCAATATAAATTTTTACTTTTGGGTTAAAAATGTACTCCTGCCACTTTCCAGCGTCGAATAAATACTGTCAAAAGGGATTGGGATGGTTGAAAACAAGACCTCTGGGCCTATCTAGATGATATTGTGGTTATTTCAGTAACCAGTTGGAAACTCACTTGGTAAGATTGCAAAAAGTTTTTTTGAACGTCTAGCCCAAGCCAAACTAAACATCAATCTGAGCAAAAGTGAGTTGGCCAAACCAGTGTACAATTCCCTTAGGATATGAGTTGTCAGGGGAAAGATGCCCCAATTAACGCTAAGGTGGAGGCCATTATAAATTTTCCCTAGACCCACAGAATCGGAAGGCAGTGATGAGGTTCCTGTGCATGTTGGGTATTTACAGACGGTTTTCTGCCCCAACCTCTCCCAGTAACGTCACACTGACACTTTGACCAGTCCCAAAGTTCATTCAGCTGGACAGCAAGTGTGACAGGGATTTTTGAAAATGTGAAAATGTTATTAGGGAATGCTCCTATCTTGAAAACCCCTGGAGTTTGAATGCCCCTTCTCTCTACAAGTTGAATGCTAGGATTAAGGGTAGGTGCATGTGTTGTTTGCAGGGTTGAGAGAGAGAGAGCCTTCACCATTTGTTACCATTCAGCCAAATTAAAAAAAAGCATCCAACGTGGTTAATCAACTGTAGAGAAGAGGCTTTGGCTTTAGGTGTTTGGCTGTGCAGAAATTTGAAGTTTATATCATGCATCCCACATCCTGTAATAGTTGTATAGTGACCATAACCCTCTGAGTTTTTGCAAAGAATGAGAAACCACAATCAAAGACTCTTAAGATGGGCTTTGTCCTACCAGCCTTTTAATTTGAAAGTTAAATATAATAAAAGCTCAGAGAATGTGGTTGCTGATGCTCTCTCTAGATGTTTCATGTAGATGCATGGTGCAACTTTGTACATAGTGTTTGTCATGTGCTGACCTGTTGTCTTGGCAGTGGTGAACACTCCGGCGAGCCTGAGTAACTCCTCTACCAGCCCTTCTGACTGTGAAGGGGTCAGCCAGAGGACCCCCCCCCAAAAAGTGTGAACGAGGGTCAGGGTGTACGTAAATTGAGTTGAGGCAGTGGTTGGACAACCTTCTGTAACATGAGACGTTCAGGAGGTATGTGATGTTGTGTCTTGGTGTGCTCTATATACAAAACGGCCCGACGTTTGCCTTGTGGTCCCCTGGATCCGCCATGTTCTTATGTCAGCCTCTCTTCCATAAGTTTTGGAGGATCTTGTGGAGTGGACCTTGGAAGATGGGCTTGAGTGCCTGACCATGTTAAGGATCGTTGAGTGTTGACTGGAAGTCTCACTGTTTTGGTTCGGCCACCAAGTGAAGACACCTTACATGTTTTGTGAAGTTTCCTGCCTGGTGTACACCTGACTGCTCTGGGTTGGGGGCTCTACTCTCGTCTCCTGATCAGGAAGATGCCACCCTGGAGTACCAGTTGCTTGCTGATTACCGAAGCAGAGGCACAGGCCTGTTGGTTGCGGGCTTTCACAGTGGGCAAATGTGTGCATTTTTGCATTGTAAGTGTATTGTTTAAAAGTCACTAAAATTGTAAATATTACACCCTTGAGTTATATGGGTATGGTTCAAATGCTTTTCTATAAAAAATTCTGCAATCTGTTGTAAATAACAGTAAAGTGAAGAGTATTATGAGGTGCTGGGAAATAGTAGCATTTCTATAGTCTTGTTTACTGCCTTCAGACTTAAGTAATATACTTTTTACTAGCCGTATCCTGAGGGACACGGCTAGCTTTTGTGAGACTTCGTCTGGAGGTGGGGGTGTTATGGGGCTATAGGACCCAACATGTATTTATAAGTAACAGTTACTCTGGAATACCTAATTATATTGAATTGATGGGGACTCAGTTCTAAATGTAATAAGGGCTGATCAACCTTATGACTGAGAGGCAGCTGGGTCAAGCCTATTTTTCTCAATATAATAGATTATACTATAGACACATAAACACACAATTTAAATAAGTAGTTTATAAAGTTGTATTTCTTTTTGTAAAAGTAAAATTAAGGTGTGGTAGAATTGTGGTAACTGGAGAATTGAGCTTGGCAACAGTCTTTTGTTTTGGTGGAAGGAGCTTAGCTAGGCTTCTCCCTCTCTCCCTCTCTCTGACTCTCGCTCTCTGTGGCTGACCTTCAACCTGTCAGGATCTCTGGGTCCTTCTTCTATCTTTTGGGGCAGTATGTGTGCTCCAGGAGTGAGTTTTTATAATTTAAGTTGTGGCCACCATACCCAGGGTGACTAAAGTGTGTCAAAACACTGGTTAGCCCAGAGTTAGTCAAGAGAGAGAAGGACAAAAGTTAATAAGATACACCATGTGGGAGAACAGCTATGGAGTGTGTAGATCTTTGTTTTTAAAGTGTGAGGCTGTAAATGTATATTCTGTACATATCTATTGAGAATACAGTTATATTTTTATAGTAGTAGTTTACATAACCTGTGAAGAGGGCTGGTGAAAGGATATCAGACACACTCAGGATGATCAGCCATAATGTAAGTATTACCCCTAGGCAGATAAGGCCATTAAGTAAAAAGCTACCCCACACTAGAACATGTAGTGAGAACCTTACTATCAAAGTAATAAGGGACAACCAATTCATACACACATTTTTCAGCTGCTTTGTGGTCCGAACTGGCAGCCTCACCATGCCTTATCACACTATGTATGCCACTACGATTCTTAAATCTCTGAAACCAACCTTTGCTGGCCTTAAATTCACTCACATCATCACTAGTTGCAGACATTTTTCTAATTAAATCCTCATGCAACTTCCTAGCCTTTTCACATATGATCGCTTGAGAGACGCTATCTCCTGCTAACTGTTTTTCGTTTATGCACACCAATAACAGTCTCTCAACATCTTCTATCACTTGCGATCTCTGTTTCGAAAACAAAGTTGCACCTTTGGCAAGAACAGCTTCCTTGATTGCCGTTTTCTTGGCCACAATAGTAGCGATGGTTGATTGGGGTTTACTAAACAACCTGGCCAGCTTGGAGACACGCACTCCACTTTCATACTTAGCAATGATCTCTTTCTTCATATCCGTAGTAATTCTCACCCTTATTCCTGCAGGGTTGGCACTAGAAGCTTTCTTGGGGCCCATGGTCACTTATTTTGCAGGTGAAATCACTAAAAATGCTGTGATAATACAAAATGTTCCGATTGTATGCTTGGATGTGACCGTGGAGGCTGGCTTGTAAACACTGCCACCCACGGAACAAGTGAGGCTGGCTCAGGCCGCACATGGACGCGTCTCGGACGAATCGCGTTAAGCGAGTTTTTTAGCGCTAGGCAAGGCAAAATTTTTGCATTAAAATGTATCGCTAGGCGGATTTAACGTTATGCGATGCCATCGTTAGGCGAGGGTCCACTGTACTCAATATTTAACATTACCAATAAATCTACCAATTACCTAAACCTTAAAACTTCAAGACTAGGCAACCAAGTTCATATATCGACAGATTACCACATAGAAGTATACATACCTACCAAAAGCAGTATTGCCCTTCACCAAATTGTAGCATTCTCATACTGTACACTACTGTAAACTACTCTTGAATGATGTTTCATAAAAATCATTTTTGAATATATGAATATATCCTTTCATTTGTATAAATTAGATTCACTTATAATTAATAGAACTACTGTACAACTCTGAAAAATTTCCTTAGTGTTAAGTAGTCAGTAAGCCATTAAATTAAGTCAGCCCATAATGCCTAGGCATAATAGAGGCTCTTTGTACTGCAACCCATTATTGTAAAAATATAATCTCAATGTACTACTTGCAAAGAAATAAATGAATTTGAGTCTGAATTTGAAAAGCTTCTTTTCATTAAAATTAACAATTCTTTTGAACCATCTGTACTAAATCAATGCCAACTCAAATAATAACATTACTATTTCCTTCTTTACCTTTTTTAGTGCTTGATACAGAAGGGGTTTCTAGCTCATTGCTCCTGACATTTTCTTTGCCTTTTATGACACATACTGATTACAGAGGAAAATTTTTTTTCTCCACTTTCCCATAAAATTGAAAGGAAACACTACAAGAATAAAAACTATTAAGAAATTGGAAGGAAATATGTATAAGGATATATAAGCCTACATATACATGCATAGCCCCAGGTGCAATATGTACTGGGTGGTAATAGCAGTGGTAGGAAGAAGCATCTGTCATCTTTTATATTTATGAGACAGAAAAAAGACACAAGCAATCCTACCAGTGTACAACAATTATATAACATGTTTTCATTTCACACTCATTTGAGTGGTTGCAGTACATAAACGTACTACAGGTTGGCAATCACTAATCCGGGAATCAGTTATCCGGTTTCATCAGTAATCCAGCACTAATTTCAGCTAGCATAATTTCAAATTTCATCATTATACTGACTCAAATTTCATCAATATACTGATTCAGAAATTGTGCAGATAGTTGTAAATCCACAGCAGCAAGCCAGTGGAGGAGAAAGCAGTGATGAAAGTGAGGAAGATGTAGTAGAAAGTCTCTCTATTGATAGGTTAATTAAGCGTATTCTAACCTAACCACTCTGTAACCCGGCAAACTCACTAATCCGGCACACTACAGGTCCCAGCGATGACGGTTTAGTGATGGCCAACCTGTACTACCTTTTTTTTTTTTAACAAACCAGCCATATCCCACCAAGGCAGGGTGACCCAAAAAGTAAAACAAAAGTCTCTTTTTAAAACTAGTAGTATAAATAGGAGAAGGGGTTACTATCCCCATGTTCCTGGCATTTTAGTTGCCTCTTATAACATGCATGACTTACAAAGAAAGAATTCTGTTTCACTTCCCCATGAAGAATAAATGTTCATAATAAAGAAAATATTAGTTGTAAAAAAAAAATCACTAAATTTTAAAAACAAAAAATTTTCCAAAAATGCATCATTTTTCCCCATTTTGGCTGCTATGAAATCATTAATGAACGCAATGCAGATAAAACACAGAAAACACTTGGTGTCACATAATAATCGGAAAGTTAAAACATTGTCACTAGCGAAACAGAAAAACAGTTGTTAAACAATAAAATAAAAAAGTATCAAACATCAAAGAAACTCAATTATTACACACTGAAAAAAAAAAATACCGGAATACAGCCAAATACATTATAAATCGTTAAGAGAAAAACCAATTTGTTTTTATTAACACAATTATGAGTAGCACATTGCTCAAAACAGCAAAGGAAAAAAAAAAAAACTTACTATGAATATAGCTGACAACAGGTTGTGAAAGTCCATGTCTAGAGAGAGTCATTAACACTTCAGCAGCACTCTTCCTCCAAAGAGCATTATGTTGGGCACACCATGATGTGATAGCTGAGAATAATAATGTCAGATCATCCTTCCGTGCCAGCTCTTCTGCTGGGGCAGTGTGCGAACAAAGTCTTACCAGTAACTAAAATAAAGGACACAGAAACAAAGGTGATAATTAGTGCTGTTATTTGAAATATCAGAATATGCACCACATGTAGAGAATGAGTGCCTAGCTAAAAGTGGAATCATATACTATGTACAGAACGTGTGTGCTTTCGTATGTTTGAGGCCTTGAAATACATATCTTTGATCTTTTGAAAAAAAAAAAAATAATCCCTCTTATCTTGATTCTCACTCACATGGGGCAGGGAGGTATAGAATATATTCAATTCTCACTCACATGGGGCAGGGAGGTATAGAATATATTCATTTTCAGTATTTGTCATTAAAGTATAATGGACGGAAGGCACCTGACATAATTTAATGTTCAAAATAATACTTTACACTGGTACATTCGTTGATAAGACAAAAAAATTATATGGGCCTGGGAACATGAAGTAGGGCATCTCAGGATTCCTTAAGGCTACTGGCTGCATTCTAAGTGCCTCCTGGGCTTTTATAGTGGATAGTTTTGTTCCCATGGTCTTGAGGGCAGAGTCTGTCGTACATTTTTGGCAAATGACAAATTAATATGGGCACAACTAAGTCACTAACACAAGAGAGAATTGCACAGATAATTGGAATACCTAAGGCAGGCCATCAAACAAAGGAAATAGCAGAGGTCATCGATGCGTTTGAGCACCCAGTGAAGACCTGGCTGTATCAGTTCCTTCAGGACTATGTTGAGGACATGCTCACACCAAAAGCAGGTCTAGAGAATCCTATAAAAACATCCCAATTAACATTAACTGTGCTATCCAGTATTCCTTCCCATTTACTTTCCACTGTTATCCAATTTATATTTTTGTATTTTTATTTAATCTCTGTGTAATCATTCCTCTTTTCATTTTAGAATAAATCTTTGCATACAGTGGACCCCCAGTTTACGATCAGCTCCCAATGCGACCAATTATGTAAGTGTATTTATGTAAGTGCGTTTGTACATGTATGTTTGGGGGTCTGAAATGGACTAATCTAATTCACAATATTCCTTATGGGAACAAATTCATTCAGTACTGGCACCTGAACATACTTCTGGATTGAAATAATATCGTAAACCGGGAGTCCACTGTAGTCCCACTTCCAGGAACGGATTATGGACGATAATTGAGAGACCACTGTATACGTTTGGACCATTTAAGGGTTATTAATAGTGTCTTTTCCATTAGTAATACATACTTACATCCTTCATTAGCCATGTGAATGCAAACATCGATCCTGATATTAGCCTCTTATTAAATGGCATAAACAATCCTAATAATAACTGCCTTTATTACACTGCTAGTCAGGCTAAGACACTACTCAGTGCCAACAATAACCTAACAGTATTCAATTATAATGTTAGATCACTGAGTAAATACTATGATGACCTCCTAATACTACTCAATTCCCTAACTGTCAGTATGTCTATCATTACTCTCACTGAAACCAGGCTCAAACATGACACTGCAAACATCTTTGCTATACCTGGTTACACAGCCATACACAACTGTATTGTGGCACAGCTCTCTACTACTCTGATGAACTTGAATGTATTAAATCTACTTGCACCAGGGATGAATATGATGAATATACATTTGCTAAATTTATATCCAAAAACCTAAAAACAGTTGGAGAAATCTACAGAGTACCTCACTCAAATATTTACTAATTTAGTGAAAACCTCAGAAATATGATAACTGACACAGAAATGAATAAACACCACCTGATACTTACAGGTGACTTCAACATAAACCTCATCCATGACAATTACCCACAAGTAACTAAATTCACAAACACTATGAGCAACTGCTTACTTCTACCATCAACAAGAATCTCTGAAACAAGTGCCTCATTACTTGACCATATCTGGACCAACACTATATCCCCACTAAATGCAGGCATAATCACAGATAACACCGCAGACAACTATCCCACCTTTCTCATAACCAACTTATGTACATTGCCTCAGGACACAAGTAAGATCTCATTCTGACTACATGACGAGTCATCAGCAAATATTTATTTCAGCATTAAGTAACATCAACTGGCAGAGTGAGCTAGCAGTCAACCTTGATATTGATGAATGTGTCAAAATTATTTTACAAAATACCCAAGATCTCTTTAACAGGCATTGTCCAATAAAAATAAAGCAAATCAAAGCTAAGACTAAACAGCCCCTGGCTTACAAACAGCATCCTCAAGTCCATTGATAAAAACCATCTATACAAATAACAGTACAGAATGAGTCTAATAACAAAGGAACTGACAAAATGCTACTCGTCAATACTTACTATTCTAATAAGGAGGTCTAAAAAACTGTATTATGAACATAATTTTTATGATATAAAAGGGGATATGAAAAAGACCTGGAAAACCCTCTCTGAAATTCTAGGATCTAGAAAACTGTCTCCAAACAGTGATTAACCCTTTGAGGGTTTTCGTCGTACTAGTACGTCTTACGCGTAGGGGTTTTTGACGTACTAGTACTCATAAATTCTAGCGGCCTCAAATCTAGTGGGAGAAAGCTGGTAGGCCTTCATATGAAAGAATGGGTCTATGTGGTCAGTGTGCACAGTCTAAAAAAAATCCTGCAGCACACAGTGCATAATGAGAAAAAAAAAATTTGACCATTTTTTTTTAATAAATCAGCGACTTTGCAGTGTATTTTCGTATGGTATTTATTGTTGTATTCTAGTTTTCTTTGGTCTCATTTTATAGAATGGAAGACATATTACAGAAATAGAGATGATTTTGACTGGTTTTACAAAGAAAGGTGCCTTGAAATTGAGCTCAAAGTAGCAGAAATGTTCGATTTTTACCAAACTTCAAAAGTAAACAAATTGTGCCAAGCGTGCAATACACGTCAACTGGTGAGTCTAATATTCTTTCACAAGTGCACCAATAATATTTATACCATTTTTTACACTAATGCAGTAGTCTGCATAACAGTAAATCTTATATTTTTTGTGAAAATAAAAATTCAAAGTGGAAAGCAAAAGAATATAAGAGGGGCCTTGAGACGTGAATAATGACTAGAGGAAATGTCATTTTAGTGCCAGGAATGTCTTTCTTGTTTATTCTGGACCCTATTCCGAAATTGGCATCTTTTGAAATTTGTGTGAAATTGGCAAAATTGCTAAATTCTGACCACTGTACTGGATAGTTGAATTTCATAAATGAGTGGTTTCTTGCACCCATTCGATAGAAAAAATGGAGTTCTAGCGAAATATTCATGTTTTTTGTCGACTAGTACAGTGAAATTGGCCGAAAATGGGGCTCAAAGTGGGCAAAATCGCCGATGCGTAAACATCGCCGAGACCGCTAACTTTGCGAGAGCATAATTCCGTAAGTTTTTTATCAAATTTCAAACTTTTGGTGTCTTTATGATCGGGAAAAGATTCTCTATCTTTTCATAAGAAAAAATAATTTTTTTTTTTTTTTTAAATTTGGCCGACCCTGAGAACGAGTTTCGGAGAGGGCCTGTCGACCCTCAAAGGGTTAACTAAACAAAACCCGAGGAACCTCTCATTCAACCAACAAATACTGCCATCAAACAATGTCTTTTCCTCGACCGTAGGAACAAAGCTAGCAAGGAAAATCCCAAAATTAACACTCAGACAAAAGACTACCTCACTGATAACTACCCAAATACTCTATTTCTAGCCCAAACAAACCCTACTGAAAACGTGTTTATCATCAAAACACTAAAGAACAAGACAGGAGACCCAAATAACCTACCTCCACTCATGTATAAAAAATCTTCTCAAGTGTTGTCACCAATTATTGGAACTCTTTTTAACAAGTCTATTGAATCTTCAACCTTCCCATCCATACTCAAGGCAGCAAGGGTTACCCCGATCCTCAAAGGAGGCAATCCAACTGAACTGAATAACTAGAGACCTATATCAAACTTGCCCTTACCATCTAAAATCTTCGAAAAAATAATTCACAAGCAAGTTTACTCCTACTTAGTATCTCACAACATACTTAACCCCTGCCAGTTTGGATTTAGGCTGAAAAAAAGTACTTATGATGCAATTATACATATGCTTGAACTTCTACATATGGCACTCGAAAAAAATGAAATTACCTTGGGACTTTACAATGGCCTACGGAAAGCATTTGATACAGATGAATACGACGTCTTGCAACTAAAACTTGAACATTACGGAGTCAGAGGGCACTCTTTCAGTTACTTAAAAATCTTATCTTTGCAGCAAACACCAGTAGGTATACACAAAAGGCACTACCTCCACCACGCTACCTGTTCTTGCTGCAGTCCACAGAATAGTGTCCTTAGCCCACTTCTCTTTCTCTTTCTATCTACATGGATGATGACCAACAGACTTACTCTCAATATAGACAAAACCTACTTCATGCTGTTTGGAAACAGAGCTTCAAATGCTCAGCTAAACATATTGATAAATGGTTCCCCCATTTCAAGACACACTGAGGGCAAATTTCTAGGTCTCTACCTTGACTGCTGTCTTAAATTTCAGACCCACATACAGCATATATCCAAGAAAGTCTCCAAAACAGTAGACATCCTTTCTAGGATACGGTACTAAGTACCCCAAATGGCATTTCTTGCTCTTTACCCTTATCTACCTTTACCTCATCTATGGTATTTGTGTATGGGGTTCAAACACAGCAAATCACCTTAAACATTTAATAACCCAACAAAAAGCTGCTGTGCGATTGATTACCAACTCCTGTGCCAGGCAACACATTCCACCACTATTTAAGAGCTTGAACTTGCTTAATATACAAAACATCCACACATAAAAATCTTTGAAAGAGTGCTAAGAAGCATGACTGCAAACCACTTGGATTCCCAAAAACTGCACAATCCAGGGTAACATGGGTTCAGAGCAGGTTGCTCCTGCCTCTTGCAACTACTGGATCACTATGATATGATCTTGGATGCACTTGAAGAAAAACAGAATGCAGCTGTAATATAGAGAGACTTTGCAAAAGTCTTTGACAAGTGCGATCATGACATAATAGCGCACAAAGTACGTGCTAAAGGAATAACATGCAAAGTGGGGAGATGGATCTTCAACTTTCTAACCAATCGAACACAAAGAGTAGTGGTCAGCAGAGTTAAATTGGAAGCTACCATAGTGAAAAGCTCTGTTCCACAAGGCACAGTACTCACCCTCATCCTGTTCCTCATCCTCATATCAAACATAAACAGAGATGTAATCCGCAACACCATGTCATCCTCTGCAGACGATACTAGGATCTGCATGAGATTGTCATCTATTGAGGACACGGTTAACCTCCAAGAAGATATAAACCAAGTTTTTCAATAGGCAACGGAAAACAATAGGATGTTCAATGAAGACAAATTCCAACTACTCTGTTATGGAAAACTGAAGGAGATAATAACTAGAACTGAGCATACTACAAACTCTGATCTTACAAAAGAGCAGAAAAATAATGTGAGGGACCTGGGAGGGGTAATGTCTAAGGATCTCACTTTCAAGGATCACAACAGTGCCATGATCACAACTGCAAATGATAAGATGGATAATGAGAACGTTCAAAACAAAGAGATGCTAAGCCAGTGATGATCCTTTTCAAATCACTTGCCTTCTCTAGGCTGGAATATTGCTGTATATTAACATCTCCATTCAAAGCAGGTGAAACTGCAGATCTAGAGTGTATAGAAAACCTTTACTGCACATATAAGTTCTATCAAACACCTCAACTACTGGGAACACATGGAAGCATTTGACTTGTACTCGTTGGAACACAGGCAAGAGAGAGAGATCATAATCTACACTTGGAAAACCCTAAAAGGAATAGTCCCGAATCTGCACTCAGATATCACTCCCTACGAAAGTAAAAGACTGGGCAGGCAGTGCAAAATACCCCCAATTAAAAGTAGGGGCTCCATTGGCACACTGAGAGAAAACACCATAAGTGTCCAGGGCCCAAGACTGTTCAACAGCCTCCCACCATACATAAGGGGAATTACCAACAGGCTTTTGGCTGCCCTGCCCTGCCCTGTCCTGCCCTGCCCTACCCTACTATGTCCTGCCCTACCAGCTCTACCTTGCTGCACATACCCCAGCTTGCCTTGCCTGTAATGCCTGCCTGCCCTGAACTACCCTGCCTGAAATGCCTGCTTGCCCTGGCCTGCCCTGCCTGGTCTTTCTTGCTGTACCTTCCCTGACTTGCCCCATCTGCTGTGATCTGCCTGCCCTGTTCTGTCCTGTCATGCCTGCCCTATTCTGTCCTGTCCTGCCTGCCCTGTTCTGTCCTGTCCTGTCCTGCCTGCCCTGTCCTGTCCTGTCCTGTCCTGTCCTGCCTGCCCTGTCCTGTCCTGCCTGCCCTGTCCTGTCCTGCCTGCCCTGTCCTGTCCTGCCTGTCCTGCCTACCCTGCCACTATGCCTGGGCATAAGCCTATAAAAGAAAAACTTACTCTACTATTGGGTGACGATGCTTCTGGAGATTTCAAGCTGCAGCCTATGCCTGTTTACCACTTTGAGAGTCCAGATCCCCTAATTTGAAACTGTCTACAGAGTCCAAAAATTAAAAAAAAAAAAAAATTTCTTCTTACAAAATAACAGATTTTTCCGAAGTAATGGCACCAAAAGTATACAAAATTTGATGGAAAACTTACAGATTTATGCTTCTGCAATGTTAGCAGTCCCTGTGACATTTACACACCAGCAATTTCACCCACTTTGAATCTTATTTTAGGCCAATTCTATTGTTGTAGTCAACCAAACTCTTAACTATTTCACTAGTATGACTTCCATTCTATCAAATGAGTGCAAGAAACCTCCCTTTTAACTATTTCAACTATCCAATAGTGATCAGAAATCAGTAATTTGGATAATTTCACACAAAATTAAAAAACTGCCAATTTAAAAATAGGGTCCAGAATAATGTAGACATTCTTGGCACTAAAACAATTCCTTTGGTCATTAGTTACATCCCTATATCACACATGTCATGCCACCAGGTCTCTCCTATATCACCCATGTCATGCCACCAGGTCTCTCCTATATCACACATGTTATGCCACCAGGTCTCTCCTATATTACACTTGTCATGCCACCAGGTCTCTCTTATATTACACTTGTCATGCCACCAGGTCTCTCCTGTTTTACACATGTCATGCCACCAGGTCTCTCCTATATTACACTTGCTTTCTATTTTGAATCATCTCACAAAAAATAGAAGATTTATTGTTATGCAGACTACTGCATTATTGTAATAATTGTATAAATAATGTCAGTGCATTCATGAACATGTATCAGACCAATCAGTTTGATGTGTATTGGACGAGTGACATGATTTGTGTCCCCTGGAATACTGGCATAAATCAAACATTTCCACTATTTTGAGCTCAATTTCATGCTACTTTTAGTCCTGAAACCAATGAAAACCTCTATTTCTGTAATATTTATTTTATTTATTTATTTATTTATTTATTTATTTATTTATTTATTTGAACATGATACAGAGAAGTACAAGGAATACAATTTTTAAGTGCAGCATGCCAAAGCCCCTTGTATGCAGAGCATTATGGGCAGGCTTAAAATTAACTTAAGATTAACTAAGCAATGATATATTCAGTGGTACAAAAATTACTGTAAAACAGATAACAATTTAGTACAAATGAGTATTACAAAGACAGGTCATATGGTCATTTACTGTGTTGCTGTGTAATCAGTAGAATGGAGTATTCTGTTAGGTAATGAAGTTAAATAGTAACAAAGTTTGATTGGGTCACAGGTTGACATTTATGAGATACAATAATGAGATACATATATGAGATACAATTTATGAGATACAATTATTCAGTATTTATTTAGTTGTGGGTGAGTAAGTGATTTTTGAGAAGAGACTTGAATTTATAAACAGTGTTTCTTTTATATTCACAAGTAATGAATTAAAGATTTTAGGGCCTTTTATGTGCATTGAGTTTTTGCATAGCGTGAGATGGACACGAGGAACATCAAAGAGTGATCTGTGCCTTGTGTTATGGTCATGTGTTCTGTTGAGGTTGGTAAGGAGATGTTTGAGGGGAGGGTTTATGTCAGAGTTAAGTGTTCTATGTATGTAGTAGGTGCAATAATAAGTATGGATGTTTTGTATTGTGAGTAGGTTAAGAGTTTTGAATATTGGTGGAGTGTGCTGTCTGTAGTGGGAATTTATCATTATTCTGACTGCAGCCTTTTGTTGGGTGATTAGTGGTCTGAGATGCTTTATTGTTGTTGAGCCCCATGCACAAATTCCATAGGTGAGATAGGGGTAAATAAGTGAGTGATATAGGGCCAGGAAAGCTGACTGTGGAACATAGTACTGTATCTTCGATAGTATGCCTACGGTCTTGGAAATTTTTTTGGAAATTTGTTGTATATGTGTTTGAAATTTGAGTCTATTATCAAGGTGGATTCCTAGGAATTTTCCCTCTGAGTTTTGTGATAGGTGATCCATTTGTCATTATGTTAAGAGAGATATTCGCAGCTCTGTTACCAAACTGAATTTAGTAGGTTTTGTCAATGTTTAGAGTAAGTTTGTTGGTCCTCATCCAGGTTGATGTTTTCTGTAATTCAATATTTACAGTATTGGCTAGCATGACTGGGCTCGGGTGAGAGTAGACATATGTAGTGTCATCTGCAAATAGTGTGGGTTTGAGTAGTTGCGATGCATTTGGAGGCTTTGTTTGGGGGAAAGGAGGGGCTAAGAATATTTCCCCTTGGGGAACCATGTAATTTGGCAGGGGCGGAAAGGGGGGAGTTTGCCCATTTGTGTAAAATAGGACTTCTGTTTGAGTAGTTAGGAGTTGGGGGATTACCCTTTTCCATAGGGCGAAATTTTAGGGGGTGGAAAAGGTGGACAACTGAATGAAAGGGTTTACGTTAGTAAAAAGGGCACCAGTTGGGATTTTTTTTTTTGGGGCTGTATTAAATGTCTTAGCTGTTAATAGATAATTAGATTTTTTATTACGCTTGAACCCCCAAATTTTGAAGGGATTGGGGGGGGTTAGTTCTGGGAGATGGGTAAGAATGTTTCGAATTAAAATGGAGTTTAAAAATTTTAAAGAATTTAGAGGAGAGGGTGTAAATTTTTTTGGGATTTTGGCCTTATATTATTTTCAAGTCTGTGTGGTCTACTCCTTTATGGATCGGGGTGACCCTTGCTATTTTGAGAACTGTAGGAAAGGAAGAGGATTCAATGGATTTGTTAAAGAGTGTTGCAATGATTGGGGATAGCACTTGTGACACTTTTTTGTATAGAATGGGTGGTAAGGTATTTAAATCTCCTGTCTTGTTTTTTAGTTTGTTGATAATAAGGGAGACTTCAGTTGGGTTAGTCGGAGCTAGGAACAGTGTTCAGGTAGTTGCCAGTGAGGTAGTCATTGGGTGGGGTATCTGAGCTTGGGATTTTATTGACAAGGTTTTTTCCTATAGTGGAGAAGAAATCATTGAGTCTATTTGCTGTTTTAGTAGGTGGGAATTGGGGTTCGTCTATCAAATGATACCAAGAAACCGAGAATAAAGCCATAAAAAACATTCAAAAATTCGCCACAAAGTCACTATTTTAAATCAAATACACAGATTTTCCCATCGTACACTGCAAGAGGCAGGATTTTTTTTTTTTTTTTTGTATATTTCACACTCACTGCATAAATGCATTCTCTCACATCAAGGCCCAAATTTACCGCTCACAGCTCATCTGAGTGAGTTGAGCTCATCATGGAGTTCTACAGTACAGACACTGACATCAAAACCATACAACTACAGCACTGACCATAAGAGAGTTAAACAAAAAGTGTCCATGGGCAGGTTGAGTGTTCTGGTGTCTTAGAATGAGTTACCATAAAAACACATATTTTGGGGTTTGAGTTATATTTTTGAGAAGAAATAAGTCTTCCAAGACAGATTTATATACAGTGGCCCCTCGATAATCGTCGGGCTCGACAGTCGTCCTTTTCGGAAATCGTCACGTTATTTTCGTCCAAACATTGGCTTGCAAATGGTTGGTCGACTCGCTAATCGTCGTTCATCCTGGACGCGTGCTCACGGCTCTGAGCCGCCTGGGCCTGCCTTCCCAGCCAGTGTGCCATTGTTTACCAGTGAGCGACAGTCCCCTCATTTGTTCATACGAAATATTTCATAATATTCCATTCATTTTAGTGCTTGCAAGTACTAAATAAGCTACCATGGCTCCAAAGAAAGCTCCTAGTGCCAAGCCTTTGGTAAAGAAGGTGAGAAATACAATTGAATTTAAGAAAAACATCATTGAACAACATGAAAGTGGCGTACGTGTTGCCGAACTGGCCAGGATATATAACAAACCCCATACAACCATATCTTCCATTGTGGAAAAGAAAAAGGAAATCAAGGAAGCTGTTGTTGCTTGGAGAAAATTATGGCCAGATTGTGTCCACAAGAGGGATTTTGAAGGGTTTGTGGCTGACCCTGATGAGCCTATGCCAGTTGTGAAATCTATTGTGGCATAAATTCTAGCTCTAGCGGCTTCAAATCAAGCAGGAGAAAGCTGGTAGGCCCACATGTGAGAGAATAGGTCTCCATGGTCAGTGTGCACCATATAAAAAAAATCGGGGAGCCAGTGGTGCATTGTGGGAATGCCATTTCAGTTGTCCTTTTTGAGCATGCTTAGTGGTAAGAAATATGTGACTACCCAGCAAATCGGGGGCTCTTCTCTTCCCAAGAGATGCTCTAACACAGATGGAAGTGTCAGTGAAGATCAATTTCATGGTTTTGAGGAGTTTGAGACTAAAAGCAATGATGGAGGAGGGAGGAGGAGGGAGGAGGAGAAGGGAGGAGGAGGAGGAGAGGAGGAGGAGGAGGGAGGGAGGAGGGGGAGGAGGGAGGAGGAGGAGGAGGAGGAGGAGAAGGAGGGAGGGAGGGGAGGGAGGGGAGGGAGGGAGGGAGGGAGGGAGGGAGGGAGGGAGGGAGGGGAGGGAGGGGAGGGAGGGAGGGGGGAGGAGGGAGGGGAGGGAGGCAGGGAGGGGAGGGAGGCAGGGAGGGGAGGGAGGCAGGGAGGGGAGGGAGGCAGGGAGGGGAGGGAGGCAGGGAGGGGAGGGAGGCAGGGAGGGAGGAGGCAGGGAGGGGAGGGAGGCAGGGAGGGGAGGGAGGCAGGGAGGGGAGGGAGGCAGGGAGGGGAGGGAGGCAGGGAGGGGAGGGAGGCAGGGAGGGGAGGGAGGCAGGGAGGGGAGGGAGGCAGGGAGGGGAGGGAGGCAGGGAGGGGAGGGAGGCAGGGAGGGGAGGGAGGCAGGGAGGGGAGGGAGGCAGGGAGAGGGAGGGGAGGGAGGCAGGGAGGGAGGGGGGGCAGAGGAGGGAGGGAGAGGAGGAGGGAGGGGGAGGGAGGAGGGAGGGAGGGAGGGAGGGAGGAGGAGGGGAGGAGGAGAGGAGGAGAGGAGAGGAAGGGGGAGGAGGAGGAGAGGAAAGGGGAGGAGGAGGAGAGGAAGGAGAGAAGGAGAGAGGAGAGGAGGTGAGGAGAGGAGGAGAAGGAGCATAAACTAGGGTGGGGAGGGTGCAGCTGATAAGAAAAGATTAGATGACCATCGTCCTGGCTTCGTTTTTGCTGGTACACAAACATTTCTGTCTATTTGTCTGTCTGTCAAGCTCCCTGTCTATCCGTCTAGCTCTGTCTCAGAGAGAGCCAGAAGACTGCGTCATCATCACGTTTACTTACATCTTCAAGCAGAGTATACCACTTTGTCTGGATTTTTTGGGTTATCCTAGGTAATTTACACTATGTATACTTGTATTTATGTGTACCTGTGAGACAGAGATAGACAGACAGAGAGAAAGAGAGAGAGATTGAAAGAGATAGAATGAGGGAGAAAGATAATTAGATAGAATGGAGGGGAAGCAGCATCCGACCCCATTGTTTAGACAGGCAGTAGGGGGAGTGAGTAATGAGACAATATGTCATTTTGACAGCTGCCGACTCCTGACTCGAAACAATTTTAAGCCACACACTCGCACACAAGACAAGCTTGCTGAATGAAGATAATAGCAGTTATATGAAAGTATCTAGTGACTATATATGTGCATATATATTGCAGAAACCAGAAGGAAGAATGGAAGGCAGGAATGAAGGAAGGACGAGATGAAAGGAAGGAAAAAAGTAAAGAAAGACGAAGGAATGTAGGAAAGAAGGTAGGAAAGGAATGCAGGAAGGTAGGAAAGAAATGCAGGAAGGTAGGAAAGAAGGTAGGAAAGGAATGCAGGAAAGGAATGCAGGAAGGAATGATGACACATGACCATTTACCTAGGATAAATACATAACACAACTGCCTACTAATACTTTGAAGAAAACTGCTCAGACGAGGTGTTTTGTCTTTGCACATAAAAAAAACGTCCACAAAAATGCACACACGCTGATTTTATGTGTGAGTGAGGAGTGTAAAACACCATTGTGTATGACACCATGTTTCAAAGAGTTCCACAAGCTTCAGAACTTCTAATAATAAGTTCTTTATCTAAATCATTTGATACCCTCATCACCTTACTCTTTTCTATGTTCACTTTCAACTTTCTACCTTTACACACACTCCCAAATTCATCCACTAACCTTTACAATTTTTCTTTAGAATCTCCCATAAGCACAGTATCATCAGCAAAAAGTAACTGTATCAATTCCCAGTATTTGATTTCCCATAATTTAATCCCACCCCTCTCCTGAACACCCTAGCATTTACTTCTTTTACAGCCTCATCTATAAATATATTAAACCATGGTGAAATTACACATCCCTGTCTAAGACCTACTTTTACTGGGAAGTAGTCTCCCTCTCTTCTACACACCCTAACCTGAGCCTCACTATCCTCATAAAAACTCTTTACAGCATTTAGTAACTTACCACCTATTCCATATACTTGCAACATCTGCCACATTGCTCCCCTATCCACTCTATCATATGCCTTTTCTAAATCCATAAATGCAATAAAAACTTCCCTACCTTTATCTAAATTCTGTTCACATATATGCTTCAATGTAAACACTTGATCTACACATCCCCTACCCACTCTGAAACCTCCTTGCTCATCTGCAATCCTACATTCTGTCTTAACTCTAATTCTTTCAGTTATAACCCTACCGTACACTTTTCCTGGTATACAGAGTAAACTTATTCCTCTATAATTTTTACAATCTCTTTTGTCCCGCTTCCCTTTATATAAAGGGACTATACATGCTCTCTGCCAATCCCTAGGCACCTTCCCCTCTTTCATACATTTATTAAACAAAAGAGCCAACCACTCCAACACTATATCCCCCCCTGCTTTTAACATTTCTGTCATGATCCCATCAGTTCCAGCTGCTTAACCCCTTTCATTCTATGTAATACCTCACATACCTCCCCCACACTTACATTCTGCTCTTCTTCACTCCTAAAAGATGGTATACCTCCCTGGCCAGTGCATGAAATTACCGCCTCCATTTCTTCCTCAACATTTAAAAGTTCCTCAAAATATTCTCGCCATCTACCTAATACCTCCCTCTCCCCATCTACTAACTCGCCTACTCTGTTTTTAACTGACAGAAGTGAATGTTTTCAGATACTTGGGAGTTGACGTGTCAGCGGATGGATTTATGAAGGATGAGGTTAATCATAGAATTGATGAGCGAAAAAAGGTGAGTGGTGCATTGAGGTATATGTGGAGTCAAAAAATGTTATCTATGGAGGCAAAGAAGGGAATGTATGAAAGTATAGTAGTACCAACACTCTTATATGGGTGTGAAGCTTGGGTTGTGAATGCAGCAGCAAGGAGGCGATTGGAGGCAGTGGAGATGTCCTGTCTAAGGGCAATGTTTTTATTATTATTATTAACACACTGGCCGATTCCAACCAAGGCAGGGTGGCCCGAAAAAGAAAAACTTTCACCATCATTCACTCAATCACTGTCTTGCCAGAAGGGAGTTTTACACTACAGTTTTTAAACTGCAACATTAACACCCCTCCTTCCGAGTGCAGGCACTGTACTTTCCATCTCCAGGACTCAAGTCCGGCCTGCCGGTTTACCTGAACCCCTTCATAAATGTTACTTTGCTCACATTCCAACAGCACGTCAAGTATTAAAAACCATTTGTCTCCATTCACTCCATTCAAACAGTGGCAGTGAATACCACAACAATGCAGGAGCGGTTATGGCTGCCTCCACTTGTCATATAACAACATTTTGTTCATTTTAGAGTATATGTCAGGTTTCTATGTTATTTATAATGGTTATTATGTCATATTAGTTGAATTGTGATAGATAAATAAGATGTAGAGTTAACCCTTTGACTGTCGCGGCCGTATATATACGTTTGCGAGGTACCGTGTTTGACGTATATATACTCATAAATTCTAGCGGCTTCAAATCAGGCAGGAGAAAGCTAGTAGGCCCACATGTGAGAGAATGGGTCTGTGTGGTCAGTGTGCACCACATAAAAAAAATCCTGGAGCACGCACTGCATAATGAGAAAAAAAAAACTCCGACCGTTTTTTTTAATTAAAATGCCGACTTTGTGGTCTATTTTCGTATAGTATTTGTGGTTGTATTCTCGTTTTCTTGGTCTTATTTGATAGAATGGAAACTATATTATAGAAATGGAGGTGATTTTGATTAATTTTACTATAAAAAGAACCTGGAAATGGAGCTCAAAGTACAGGAAATGTTTGATTTTTGCCGATGTTCAAAAGTAAACAAATGATGTCATTGTCCAATAAATGTCCAAATAGCTATTCTAATACGCAGTCATGAATGGGTTGATGTAATTTTTACAATTATTACAGTATTGCAGTAGTCTGCATAACAGTAAATCTTCTATTTTTTGTTTGAATAAAATTTCAAAATAAAAAGCAAGAGTAATATCACAGGGACCTGGAGACATGACTGATGAACAAAGAAAATGTTATTTTAGAGCCAGGAATGTCTGCATTGTTCATTCTGGACCTTATTTTGAAATTGTCGTATTTTTTAATTTTCGTGAAATTGGCCAAATTGCAAATTTCTGACCATGTTATTGGGTAGTTGAAATCGGTAAATGGGCAGTTTCTTGTACTCAATCGATAGAAAAAATAGAGTTCTGAAGAAATAGTTATGAGTTTGGTTGACTGGAATAACGGAATTAGCCGAAAATAGGGCTCAAAGTGGGCGAAATTGCCGATTTTTAAATATCGCCGAAGTCGCTAAGTTCGCGAGAGCGTAATTCCGTCAGTTTTCCATCAAATTTCGTTTTTTTGGTGTCTTTACAATCGGGAAAAGATTCTCTATCATTTCATAAGAAAAAATAATTTTTTTTTTTTTCAAATATTTTGCGACACCAGAAGCAACTTCAGGATTTGGCCCTTCGACAGTCAAAGGGTTAATATTAGGGAAATTATTGTACAGAATTCCATTGGAACGGATAAATTGACTCTGCAAACGAGCAAATCCAGATGCGAGGAAGGTCATGGAACAGATTAAACTCGAAAGTAGAGGTTCCACTGTAATAATAATCACCGAGTCTCATTATATGTCATATATTACGTTAATATACACATTTTTTTAATCCATCTACGATATTTTTTCAAGGTACTTTTCGTAAATACAGTGGACCCCCGCATACCGTCGCCATCACATAATGTACAATCCGCATACCGCTCGCTTTTATCGCAAAAATTTTGCCTCGCATACCGCTCAAAAACCCGCTCACCGCTCATCGTCCGAGACGCGTCCAATGTGCGCCCTTAGCCAGCCTGGCACATTGCCGCCAGTGGCATTGTTTACCAGCCAGCCATCCCGCGGAAACATCCACACAGACAATCGGAACAATTTCTTATTATTACAGTGTTTTTAGCGATTTTATCTGCCAAATAAGTGACCGGATGGGCCCCAAGAAAGCTTCTAGTGCCAACCCTACAGCAATAAGGGGTGAGAAAACTAAGAGATGAAAGAAAGAGATAATTGATAAGTAATGAAAGTGGAGTGCGTGTCGCCGACACCATGGCCAGGTTGTACAAGAAACCCAAATTCCACCATCGCTACTATTGTGGGCCACAGAAGGCAATTAAGGAAGCTGTTTCTGGCCAAAGTTTTTAACTGTTTTTGAAACAGAGATCGCAAGTGATTGGAAGATGTTGAGAGACTCTTATTGTGTGGATAAATGAAAAACAGCTAGCCAGAGATTGCGTCCTCACTCAAGCGATCATAAGCAAAAGGCTAGAATATTGCATGAGGATTTACTTAAAAAAATGCCTGCAACTAGTGATGATGTGAGTGAAGTTTAAGGGCCAGCAAAGGTTGGTTAGAGAGATTTAAGAAGCGTATGCATACATAGTGTGATAAGGCATGGTGAGCCGCCAGTACGGACCACAAAGCAGCTGAAAAATTATGTGCAGGAATTCAAGGAGTACAATAACAGTTGGAAGGTACTGAAACTGAACAAGGTTTTAATTGTGATTAAACAGAGCTGTTTTGGAAGAAAAATGCCAAGCAGGACATACAATACTCAGGAGGAAAAGGCACTCCCAGGACATAAGCCTATGAAAGACAGGTCTTACTTGGTTGATGTGTTCCATGCTAACTACTGTGATTGCAAGTGAAGCCTTTATTAAAGTGTATCACCTCTGAAACTCCCAGACCGTCAGGGCAAAAGAATGTCCTCAAGAGAATTTGTGGTGCTGTGGAGGGCAAACAGTAAGGCATGGGTCACTTAAGGACCTTTTTTCTATGACAGGTTACACCATGCATTTCCTCCGCCCAATGTGAAAGATTTACCTAAACTGAAAAGAAATTAGAACTTAGTGCCTCCTGGTGTTAGACAATTCCCCTGTCTCCTAAGACTGGCAGAGCGACTTAAGGGACAATGAAATTCATTAAGGTGAAGTTTTTTGCCTCCTAATATCACTCTCTCCTGCAGCCCATCGACCAGCCAGGTTATTGCAAACTTCAAAAAACTGTACACAAAAGCTCTGTTTGAAAGGTGCTTTGTAGTGACCTCAGAAACTCAACTGACTCTAAGAGAGTTTTGGAGAGATCACTTTAATATCCTCAATTGTGTAAACCTTATAGGTAAGGCTTGGGAGGGAGTGACTAAGAGGACCTTGAACTCTGCTTGGAAGAAACTGTGGCCAGAATGTGTAGACCAAAGGGATTTTGAAGGGTTTCAGGATAACCCTGAGAATCCTATGCCAGTTGAGGAATCCATTATGGCATTGGGAAAGTCCTTGGGGTTGGAGGTCAGTGGGGATGATGTGGAAGAGTTGGTGGAGGAGGACAATGAAGAACTAACCACTGATGAGCTGATAGATCAACTTCAACAGCAAGAGGCCAGACCTGAGGAAACTGGTTCGAAGGAGGGGAGAGAGAAATTGAAGAAATTGCCTACTACAAAGATTAAGGAAATCTGTGCAAAGTGGCTTGAAGTGCAAACCTTCATGGATGAAAATCACCCTCACACAGCTATTGCAAGCTGTGCTGGTGACTATTACACTGACAATGTTGTGAAACACTTTAGGGAAGTCATAAAGGAACGAGAGGTACAGGCCACTATGGACAGATATGTTGTGCGACAGAACTCCAGTGACTCTGAAGCTGGTCCTAGTGGCATTAAAAGAAAAAGGGAAGTAACCCCAGAAAAGGACTTGACACCTCAAGTCTTAATGGAAGGGGATTCCCCTTCTAAACACTAACACTCTCTCCTCCTCCCATCCCATCGATCATCACCAGATCTTCAATAAAAGTAAGTGTCATGTAATTGTGCATGCCTTTTTCAGTTTGTGTGTATTAAAATTAATATTTCATGTGGTAAATTTTTTTTTTTTCATACTTTTGGGTGTCTTGCATGGATTAATTTGATTTCCATTATTTCTTATGGGGAAAATTCATTCGCATAACGATAATTTCGCATAACAATGAGCTCTCTTGCATGGATTAATATCGCTATGCGGGGGTCCACTGTACTCTTACATTGTGTACAAGTTAGTTCAGAATAAACAAACAGCAACAGTGAATGAAGATGATGATAATAATAATATTATTATTATTATTATAAAAAGCACTAAACCCACAAGGGTCGTGAATTGCTATATATAGAGTAAAGGCACACGAAAATAATATTTTTCTACAGTTATCCCCCAGTTTGACTAGAGAAAACGTAATTCTTCCGACACTACCTACACAGCTGCTTTGTAAACAAGTCTCATATTTACATCAATTTTTATTCTGAGTGTATGTATCATGTTTATATGCTATGTAATGGGTTTCATATATAATTTTGAGGAAAATATCATAGATGTTTTAATGAAAATACCTATACTGATGTAAAATAAGACATTACTGTACAAGCGAGCAGCCCATATCCTTTCGCATGCTATTTCATTACTTTTTAACAAGTCACTAGAAACTAGCACCTTCCTGAAACTACTTAAGATGACAAGGGTTACACCAATACATAAAGGTGGTGACCCTACAGACTTAAACAACTATAGGCCAATATCAAACTTACCATTGCTATCCAAAATCTTTGAGAAACTCGTGCACAGGAGACTATATTCATTTATAACAGCACAAAACATACTCAACCCCTGCCAATTTGGATTTAGGAAAAATAAAAGCACTAATGATGCAATCATAAAAATGCTAGATCTGCTTTACACAGCATTGGAAAATAAGGAATATCCACTAGGAATTTTTATTGACCTAAGAAAAGCTTTTGACACAGTAGACCACAACATCCTACTCCACAAACTTGACCATTATGGTATAAGAGGCCATGCGCTTGCTTATTTCAAATCTTACCTTACTAATAGGTATCAGTATGTTACCATTAAAGACACAGCATCAACAACACGGCCACTTGATACTGGATTTCCGCAGGGAAGTGTCCTTGGTCCCCTGCTCTTCCTCATATACTCAATGATCTTCCAAACGTATCCCAACACCTGAAACCCATTCTCTTTGCTGACGACACGACTTATGTCATCTCTCACCCTAATCTTGCCACCCTCAACACCATTGTTAACGAGGAGCTGATCAAAATATCGACTTGGATGACAGCCAATAAACTTACGCTTAACACTGACAAAACCTACTATATTATGTTTGGTAGCAGAGCAGGAGATGCACAAATTAACATTAAGATCGACAACACTCTAATTACCAGACATAATGAGGGCAAATTCCTAGGCCTATACCTTGACAACAACCTGAATTTCAGCACCCATATCCAACACATAACCAAAAAAGTATCCAAAACAGTTGGGATCCTCTCCAAGATACGATACTACGTGCCGCAAAATGCCCTTCTCACACTATACCACTCACTTATTTATCCATACCTCACCTATGCTATTTGTGCTTGGGGATCAACTGCAGCAACACACCTTAAGCCAATAATAACCCAAGAAAAAGCTGCAGTAAGAATAATCACTAAATTCCATCCCTGGCAACACCCCCCCCCCCACTCTTCATAGATCTAAACTTACTCTCTGTTCAGTACATCCACGCTTACTACTGTGCAATCTACATCTACAGGACCTTAAACTCCAATATCAACCTTGGCCTAAAATGCTTTCTTGATAGTTGTGACAGAACCCACAGGCATAACACCAGACACAAACATCTCTACGACATTCCCCGTGTCCTACTAAACCTTTACAAAAATTCAATGTATGTCAAAGGCCCTAAAATCTGGAACACCCTACCTGAGAACTCTAGAACTGCAGACACATTCATCACCTTCAAAACTACCATTAGAAAACATCTTATCTCCCTGATACACCCCATCAACTAACTACACGAATACCACCTGGTGGTTCACACTTTCACTCACCCATTTGTCCATAAACAGAAATATTAATCTCAATCTTAAAATAATGAATCCTATGATACTCCAATACTGAAACTATGTACTGTGCCAAAACAAAAGCATTCACATTGCTAAACTCACAAACTAGTATTTAGTCACTTAGCCATAATACCAACTTACCTCATAATTTGTAATATTTTAAAATAAAGAATTAAACTAAGTCTGCCCGAAATGCCTAGCCATGCTAGGCGTTCTAGTGGTACACTCTGTAATCATTATTTAACTACATGTAAACCACACAACAACCAAATTCTGTAAATTCAACATTGTAATCTTTATAGAGAATAAACTTTGAATTTGAATTTAGTGTGCCCAAGAGTGATTATTATTATGTAGTATTGGGGCGTCATGAGTAGAGAGAGACTTAGCGGTTTTAATGTGTACCTACACACCAGCACAGTGTGTAAGTATATTTAGGTACAGGTACACATAAGTATAATTATCAGAGTACATATAAAATATGCAGTAACTTTAAAACACTTGAAATTTTGGAAAGTTACCCGACATAATAGATGTAGTCATGGAAAATGTAAACAAACTGGGTGGGGGGCACCATATTTGAAAGACCGCTTGCCGTATAGCAAATTTTGGTCATAATTTGACATCGCCATATTAGCGGAACGCCGTAAAGCGGGGCCTTACTGTACCTCCATCTCCCCATCTACTAACTCCTCTACTCTGTTTTTAACTGACAAATCCATTCGTTCCCTAGGCTTTCTTAACTTGTTTATCTCAGAGGAAAGATTCTTATTCCACTTCTCCATGGATATAAAAGGAAAAGTAATAAGAACAAGAGCTATTAAGATAAAATCAAAGAAAACTCAGATCTTTTCTTTCAACAAACCGGCCGTATCCCACCGAGGCAGAGTGGCCCAAAAAGAAAAACAAAAGTTTCTCTTTTCAAATTTAGTAATTTATACAGTAAAAGAGGTTACTAGCCCCTTGCTCCCGGCATTTTAGTCACCTCTTACAACACGCATGGCTTACAGAGGAAGAATTCTGTTCCACTTCCACATGGAGCTAAGAGGAAATAAACAAGAACAAGAGCTAGAAAGAAAATGGGAGAAAACCCAGAGGGGTGTGTATATATGTGCTTGATGAAATTAAGACACATGTGCAACATCTGGGTATCTTTATTGTAGACGTTTCGCCATCCAGTGGCTTTATCAATACAAATTTTAGGACATAGCTTGAAGACAGTAGGACTATATACAGAAGATGAGGTAATCAGTCCCTCAACCTAGGAGTAGGTGCGAAGAGCACCATAGTCGTGGAGATTCTGAAGCAGAAGCAAGGAGCCTGACGCTTATATAGTAACGTCAGGTATAGCAGGCAAGGGCATAGTCACTGACAGGCAGGATTCCCCAGTGGAAGTAGGCCCTTCCCAAAGAGATGGGTTAGTTGTAGTAGTAGTATTTTGTCGTAGTCGTGAAGGTTATGTACATGTCCTCAGAATCAAGATTCCATGATGTTGCAGTGTCTGACAAGTTGTGCAAGAATGGTATATAATACCGACAAGATGAAATTAAGACACATGTGCAACATCTGGGTATCTTTATTGTAGACGTTTCGCCATCCAGTGGCTTTATCAATACAAATTCTAGGACATAGCTTGAAGACAGTAGGACTATATACAGAAGATGAGGTAATCAGTCCCTCAACCTAGGAGTAGGTGCGAAGAGCACCATAGTCGTGGAGATTCTGAAGCAGAAGCAAGGAGCCTGACGCTTATATAGTAACGTCAGGTGTAGCAGACGAGGGCATAGTCACTGGCAGGCTGGATTCCCCAGTGGAAGTAGGTCCTTCCCAAAGAGATGGGTTAGTTGTAGTAGTAGTTGTCGTAGTCGTGAAGGTTATGTACATGTCCTCAGATCCATCTCTTTTTTTGATAAGGACCTACTTCCACTGGGGAATCCCGCCTGCCAGTGACTATGCCCTCGTCTGCTACACCTGACGTTACTATATAAGTGTCAGGCTCCTTGCTTCTGCTTCAGAATCTCCACGACTATGGTGCTCTTCGCACCTACTCCTAGGTTGAGGGACTGATTACCTCATCTTCTGTATATAGTCCTACTGTCTTCAAGCTATGTCCTAGAATTTGTATTGATAAAGCCACTGGATGGCGAAACGTCTACAATAAAGATACCCAGATGTTGCACATGTGTCTTAATTTCATCTTGTCGGTATTATATACCATTCTTGCACATATATGTGCTTGTACAGGTATGTGTAGTGTGACCTAAGTGTAAGTAGAAGTAGCAAGACATACCTGAAATCTTGCGTGTTTATGAGACAGAAAAAAGACACCAGCAATCCTACCATCATGTAAAACAATTACAGGCTCTCGTTTACACTCACTTGCCAGGACGGTAGTACCTCCCTGGGTGGTTGCTGTCTACCAACCTACTACCTTCGGTAATGTACCTTTAGTAATGTATACAGAAAAAGGGGTTACTAGCCCCTTGGTCCTGGCATGTAAGTCGCCTCTAATGACACACTTGACTGATTGGGGGAAGAATTCTGTTCCACTTCCCAGTGGAGAAGAAGGAATTTTATCATACCTTATTTTTGGAGATGGTTATAATAATAATAATAATAATAATAATAATAAATTTATTTTGACATGATACATGGTTGTACAAAGGAATATAATGGTTGAGTGTACATGCTAAAAGCCCCTTGTATGCAGAGCTGTAGACAGGTGTGATGCATGTTTTTTTTTATCATCTAACACAACTCGTACACTTCATCAGATGAAGCTGTATCCTACCTAAAATTCCCTGTTTTGCCATCTGTTTATATTTAGTCATCTGACATCTGTGGGTCACTCACTTGTTGAGGTTCAGAGGGCCACTACAGCATATGCCATATTGAGCCAGAGTCAGCAACTAGTTTTCCTTAGGTCATATAAATCTCCGAATGGAAAGCTTTTATTCTTGATCCACTTTTTTAAAACTTAGCAGCCCATAAACCCATGCAAAAATTGAATTCTAATATTCTTTTAACATAAAAATTAATAGTGACCTATTATTTAAACATGTACAATGACAGGTAAGCCTGAAAGTACCTCAGCTTTAATTATTTAACAATTAAAAAGGTGCCCAAAGTACACAGATTTTGCAGTAGGTAATTTAAGAATTTGTTATTGTATAATTTACTCTTATTATTCTGTCCTTCTCTTATTTCCTTTCCAGTATGACTCCACTTGGAAAATACAGAAAGAAAACAGTAGTATTAGAGCTACCAGGGGATCTGACAGTGTTCACAGTAGACTGGCTCTCACTGTATGACATACAGCAAGAGAAGGTATTAGGATCTATCATTATCCCAGAAGAGCTTAATGTACCACCTTCCCTTGTTAAAGTCATTGTAAGTATAGAAGCTCTATTACATGTAATGTTCTTCCACTTATTTTGGTTTTGAGAAAATGGAATGTCCAGGCGTTGCAAATGGTCTTTCATTCCAGTTCCAATTTTTATTTCTCTGTGTAGCATACAAACTGTAGTTTACATGTAATCAAGTGTTGTTACGCACAAAGAAAGCTACTATCAGTTATAAGCATTTCAGGCAGACTAATCCTAATACTTATAATCTACTTAAAACTAGACACAGGTTATAGGGTGGTAAATTTTAATTGTGTATTATTACAAAATAGAGCTAGTAAAAAATTATAATTAGAAAAATTTATAGTAGAGAAGTATCAAAAAAAAAATTACAGTTTGTACAATTTACAACAGTATAATTTTAGGTGTGTATTAATACTTTAAACTGATTTAGTGATCATAGGTTAATTAGGATTTCTTGAGTAGTGTAACTGGTTCTATGATTTCAGTCTAAGAAAGATTATATAAGAGATGGTGAAGACACCGAAGTAGTTGGAGGAGTTGGTTTTGTTTGGGAGGTGAAGTGATTTTTAACTATAGTCCTAAATTGATTGGCAGACAAAGGACATTTTGCTGGCTTGGATAGTGAGTTCCAGATCTTGGGGCCCTTTATATGCATTGCATTTTTGAACAGGGTGAGGTGGACACGAAGGATGTTGAAGAGAGTTTTGTACCTTGTGTTGTGCCTGTGTGTTCTGTTGTAGCCATCAAGGGGAAGATTTTAAATGGCAGTGTTGATGTGGCTTGTAGCTCAGTTTCATAGTGTTTGATTTGCACACAGAAGAACCCAAGTTTGATTTATGGTTGAGTACAGAACAGTACTCAACTGGATATATTCTATGAAAATGAAAATGTTTATTTCCTTGTAAAGCCTACAATGTGTGGTTTACATGTTATAAAATATTAATTACAAAGAAGGCCACTAGCATGCCTATACATTTTGGGCAGACTAATACTAATTCTTACTCTATATTGATATAGGTTATGGAGCAGTACATTTTAACATACATGATTAGATACATACATAATTAGATTTATAACAGTGAGGTAGTACAAAACATATAACAATATTACAGATGGTAAATTCAGTAATGGGATTGGATTTGTCTTGACATGATACACTGTTTCTACTGAAGCTCATATATTGGAAGAGTATCTTAGGCAAACTTAGAACTAACTTAAGATTTAACCCTTTGACTGTTTCAGGCCCCTCTCTGAAACTGTCATTCTATGTCGCCAAATATTCGAAAAAAAAAAAATTATTTTTTCTTATGAAAATGTTAGGAATATTTTTACTAGTGTTTTAAGCCTAAAAAAAAAAATTTT
>NC_069473.1:28818135-28871400 GCF_026875155.1 Cherax quadricarinatus | reverse complement strand
CGTATTGTATAAAAATTTATGGAACACAGTAAAAAACATTTTTGTATTGTTTTTTTGTGTAAACAAAGTGTATACACAAACTAATAGTGATAAAGTTTGTTCTGTTATTGTGTTGTAAATAAGAGTGTATTTTTGAACAATGCCCCTTACATTTGTTCTCACAGGCCACATAAGTTACCTGGAAAAGAAAAATATTGAAAAATGCAAGAAACCTTTGAATTAGAGTAAATAAAAGAATACCGGGTGGGCGGCAGTCGCCGCTGTTGCCGTACGCACGTCAATTTCTGCAAACTTTGCGGCTCTATATCTCGGTAAGTACTGATGGCAAAAAATTTTTTTTAGGCTTAAAACACTAGTAAAAATATTCCTAACATTTTCATAAGAAAAAATAATTTTTTTTTTTTTCGAATATTTGGCGACATAGAATGACAGTTTCAGAGAGGGGCCTGAAACAGTCAAAGGGTTAAATCTTAAGTTAGTTCTAAGTTTGCCTAAGATACTCTTCCAATATATGAGCTTCAGTAGAAACAGTGTATCATGTCAAGACAAATCCAATCCCATTACTGAATTTACCATCTGTAATATTGTTATATGTTTTGTACTACCTCACTGTTATAAATCTAATTATGTTTTGTATCTAATCATGTATGTTAAATGTACTGCTTCCATAACCTATATCATATAGAGTAAGAATTAGTATTAGTCTGCCCAAAATGTATAGGCATCCCAGTGCCTTCTTTGTAATTAATATTTTATAACATGAAAAACCACACATTGTAGGCTTTACAAGGAAATAAACATTTTCATTTTCATAGAATATATCCAGTTGAGTACTGTTCTGTACTCAACCATAAATCAAACTTGGGTTTTCTTCTGTGTGCAAATAAAACACTATGAAACTGAGCTACAACCCCACATCAACACTCCATTTAAAATCTTCCCCTTGAGGGCTACAAAAAGAACACACGGGCACAACACAAGTACAAAACCTCTTCAACATCCTTCGTGTCCACCTCACCCTGTTCAAAAATGCAATGCATATAAAGGGCCCCAAGATCTGGAACTCACTATCCAGCCAGCAAAATGTCCTTTGTCTGCCAATCAATTTAGGATATATTTTAAAAATCACTTCACCTCCCAAAAAAAAACCAACTCCTCCAACTACTCGTGTCTTCACCATCTCTTATAAATCCTTTCTTAGACAAAATTCATAGAACCAGTTACACTACTCAAGAAATCCTAATTAACCTATGATCACTAAATCAGTTTAAAGTATTAATACACACCTAAAATTATACTGTTGTAAATTGTACAAACTGTAATTTTTTTTTGATACTTCTCTACTATAAATTTTTTAATTATAATTTTTTACTAGCTCTATTTTGTAATAATACACAATTAAAATTTACCACCCTATAACCTGTGTCTAGTTTTAAGTAGATTATAATATTAGGATTAGTCTGCCTGAAATGCTTAAACTGATAGTACTTTCTTTGTTGGGGTAACAACACTTGTTACATGTAAACTACAGTTTGTATGCTACACAGAGAAATAAAAATTGGAACTGGAATGAAAGACCATTTGCAAAAACCTGGACATTCCATTTTCTCAAAACCAAAATAAGTGGAAGAACATTTCATGTAAAAGAGCTTCTATACTTACAATGACTTTAACAAGGGAAGGTGTACATTAAGCTCTTTGGGATAATGATAGATCCTAAAAACCTTCTCTTGCTGTATGTCATACAGTGAGAGCCAGTCTTACTGTGAAAAACTGTCAGATCCCCTGGTAGCTCTAATACTACTGTTTTCTTTCTGTATTTTCCAAGTGGAGTCATACTGGAAAGGAAAAAAGAGAAGGACAGAATAATAAGAGTAAATTATACAATAACAAATTCTTAAATTAAACCCACTGCAAAATCTGTGTACTTTGGGCACCTTTTTTAAATTGTTAAATAATTAAAGCTGAGGTACTTTCAGGCTTACCTGTCATTGTACATGTTTAAATAATAGGTCACTATTAATTTTATGTTAAAAGAATATTAGAATTCAATTTTTGCATGGGTTTATGGGCTGCTAAGTTTTAAAAAAGTGGATCAAGAATAAAAGCTTTCCATTCGGAGATTTATATGACCTAAGGAAAACTAGTTGCTGACTCTGGCTCAATATGGCATATGCTGTAGTGGCCCTCTGAACCTCAACAAGTGAGTGACCCACAGATGTCAGATGACTAAATATAAACAGATGGCAAAACAGGGAATTTTAGGTAGGATACAGCTTCATCTGATGAAGTGTACGAGTTGTGTTAGATGATAAAACAAACATGCATCACACCTGTCTACAGCTCTGCATACAAGGGGCTTTTAGCATGTACACTCAACCATTATATTCCTTTGTACAACCATGTATCATGTCAAAATAAATTTATTATTATTATTATTATAACCATCTCCAAAAATAAGGTATGATAAAATTCCTTCTTCTCCACTGGGAAGTGGAACAGAATTCTTCCTCCATCAGTCAAGTGTGTCATTAGAGGCGACTTACATGCCAGGACCAAGGGGCTAGTAACCCCTTTTTCTGTATACATTACTAAAGGTACATTACCGAAGGTAGTAGGTTGGTAGACAGCAACCACCCAGGGAGGTACTACCGTCCTGGCAAGTGAGTGTAAAACGAGAGCCTGTAATTGTTTTACATGATGGTAGGATTGCTGGTGTCTTTTTTCTGTCTCATAAACACGCAAGATTTCAGGTATGTCTTGCTACTTCTACTTACACTTAGGTCACACTACACATACCTGTACAAGCACATATATGTGCAAGAATGGTATATAATACCGACAAGATGAAATTAAGACACATGTGCAACATCTGGGTATCTTTATTGTAGACGTTTCGCCATCCAGTGGCTTTATCAATACAAATTCTAGGACATAGCTTGAAGACAGTAGGACTATATACAGAAGATGAGGTAATCAGTCCCTCAACCTAGGAGTAGGTGCGAAGAGCACCATAGTCGTGGAGATTCTGAAGCAGAAGCAAGGAGCCTGACGCTTATATAGTAACGTCAGGTGTAGCAGACGAGGGCATAGTCACTGGCAGGCGGGATTCCCCAGTGGAAGTAGGTCCTTATCAAAAAAAGAGATGGATCTGAGGACATGTACATAACCTTCACGACTACGACAACTACTACTACAACTAACCCATCTCTTTGGGAAGGACCTACTTCCACTGGGGAATCCAGCCTGCCAGTGACTATGCCCTCGTCTGCTACACCTGACGTTACTATATAAGCGTCAGGCTCCTTGCTTCTGCTTCAGAATCTCCACGGCTATGGTGCTCTTCGCACCTACTCCTAGGTTGAGGGACTGATTACCTCATCTTCTGTATATAGCCCTACTGTCTTCAAGCTATGTCCTAGAATTTGTATTGATAAAGCCACTGGATGGCGAAACGTCTACAATAAAGATACCCAGATGTTGCACATGTGTCTTAATTTCATCTTGTCGGTATTATATACCATTCTTGCACAACTTGTCAGACACTGCAACATCATGGAATCTTGATTCTGAGGACATGTACATAACCTTCACGACTACGACAACTACTACTACTACAACTAACCCATCTCTTTGGGAAGGGCCTACTTCCACTGGGGAATCCTGCCTGTCAGTGACTATGCCCTTGCCTGCTATACCTGACGTTACTATATAAGCGTCAGGCTCCTTGCTTCTGCTTCAGAATCTCCACGACTATGGTGCTCTTCGCACCTACTCCTAGGTTGAGGGACTGATTACCTCATCTTCTGTATATAGTCCTACTGTCTTCAAGCTATGTCCTAAAATTTGTATTGATAAAGCCACTGGATGGCGAAACGTCTACAATAAAGATACCCAGATGTTGCACATGTGTCTTAATTTCATCAAGCACATATATACACACCCCTCTGGGTTTTCTCCCATTTTCTTTCTAGCTCTTGTTCTTGTTTATTTCCTCTTAGCTCCATGTGGAAGTGGAACAGAATTCTTCCTCTGTAAGCCATGCGTGTTGTAAGAGGTGACTAAAATGCCGGGAGCAAGGGGCTAGTAACCTCTTTTACTGTATAAATTACTAAATTTGAAAAGAGAAACTTTTGTTTTTCTTTTTGGGCCACTCTGCCTCGGTGGGATAAGGCCGTTTGTTGAAAGAAAAGATCTGAGTTTTCTTTGATTTTATCTTAATAGCTCTTGTTCTTATTACTTTTCCTTTTATATCCATGGAGAAGTGGAATAAGAATCTTTCCTCTGAGATAAACAAGTTAAGAAAGCCTAGGGACGAATGGATTTGTCAGTAAAAACAGAGTAGAGGAGTTAGTAGATGGGGAGATGGAGGTACAGTAAGGCCCCGCTTTACGGCGTTCCGCTAATATGGAGATGTCAAATTATGACCAAAATTTGCTATAACGGCAAGCGGTCTTTCAAATATGGTGCCCCCCACCCAGTTTGTTTACATTTTCCATGACTACATCTATTATGTCGGGTAACTTTCCAAAATTTCAAGTGTTTTAAAGTTACTGCATATTTTATATGTACTCTGATAATTATACTTATGTGTACCTGTACCTAAATATACTTACACACTGTGCTGGTGTGTAGGTACACATTAAAACCGCTAAGTCTCTCTCTACTCATGACGCCCCAATACTACATAATAATAATCACTCTTGGGCACACTAAATTCAAATTCAAAGTTTATTCTCTATAAAGATTACAATGTTGAATTTACAGAATTTGGTTGTTGTGTGGTTTACATGTAGTTAAATAATGATTACAGAGTGTACCACTAGAACGCCTAGCATGGCTAGGCATTTCGGGCAGACTTAGTTTAATTCTTTATTTTAAAAATATTACAAATTATGAGGTAAGTTGGTATTATGGCTAAGTGACTAAATACTAGTTTGTGAGTTTAGCAATGTGAATGCTTTTGTTTTGGCACAGTACATAGTTTCAGTATTGGAGTATCATAGGATTCATTATTTTAAGATTGAGATTAATATTTCTGTTTATGGTCAAATGGGTGAGTGAAAGTGTGAACCACCAGGTGGTATTCGTGTAGTTAGTTGATGGGGTGTATCAGGGAGATAAGATGTTTTCTAATGGTAGTTTTGAAGGTGATGAATGTGTCTGCAGTTCTAGAGTTCTCAGGTAGGGTGTTCCAGATTTTAGGGCCTTTGACATACATTGAATTTTTGTAAAGGTTCAGTAGGACACGGGGAATGTCGTAGAGATGTTTGTGTCTGGTGTTATGCCTGTGGGTTCTGTCACAACTATCAAGAAAGCATTTTAGCCAAGGTTGATATTGGAGTTTAAGGTCCTGTAGATGTAGATTGCACAGTAGTAAGCGTGGATGTACTGAACAGAGAGTAAGTTTAGATCTATGAAGAGTGGGGGGGGGGGGGGGGTGTTGCCAGGGATGGGATTTAGTGATTATTCTTACTGCAGCTTTTCTTGGGTTATTATTGGCTTAAGGTGTGTTGCTGCAGTTGATCCCCAAGCACAAATAGCATAGGTGAGGTATGGATAAATAAGTGAGTGGTATAGTGTGAGAAGGGCATTTTGCGGCACGTAGTATCGTATCTTGGAGAGGATCCCAACTGTTTTGGATACTTTTTTGGTTATGTGTTGGATATGGGTGCTGAAATTCAGGTTGTTGTCAAGGTATAGGCCTAGGAATTTGCCCTCATTATGTCTGGTAATTAGAGTGTTGTCGATCTTAATGTTAATTTGTGCATCTCCTGCTCTGCTACCAAACATAATATAGTAGGGTTTTGTCAGTGTTAAGCGTAAGTTTATTGGCTGTCATCCAAGTCGATATTTTGATCAGCTCCTCGTTAACAATGGTGTTGGGTGGCAAGATTAGGGTGAGAGATGACATAAGTCGTGTCGTCAGCAAAGAGAATGGGTTTCAGGTGTTGGATACGTTGGAAGATCATTGATGTATATGAGGAAGAGCAGGGGACCAAGGACACTTCCCTGCGGAAATCCAGTATCAAGTGGCCGTGTTGTTGATGCTGTGTCTTTAATGTAACATACTGATACCTATTAGTAAGGTAAGATTTGAAATAAGCAAGCGCATGGCCTCTTATACCATAATGGTCAAGTTTGTGGAGTAGGATTTGTGGTCTACTGTGTCAAAAGCTTTTCTTAGGTCAATAAAAATTCCTAGTGGATATTCCTTATTTTCCAATGCTGTGTAAAGCAGATCAGCATTTTTATGATTGCATCATTAGTGCTTTTATTTTTCCTAAATCCAAATTGGCAGGGTTGAGTATGTTTTGTGCTGTTATAAATGAATATAGTCTCCTGTGCACGAGTTTCTCAAAGATTTTGGATAGCAATGGTAAGTTTGATATTGGCCTATAGTTGTTTAAGTCTGTAGGGGCACCACCTTTATGTATTGGTGTAACCCTTGTCATCTTAAGTAGTTTCAGGAAGGTGCTAGTTTCTAGTGACTTGTTAAAAAGTAATGAAATAGCATGCGAAAGGATATGGGCTGCTCGCTTGTACAGTAATGTCTTATTTTACATCAGTATAGGTATTTTCATTAAAACATCTATGATATTTTCCTCAAAATTATATATGAAACCCATTACATAGCATATAAACATGATACATACACTCAGAATAAAATTGATGTAAATATGAGACTTGTTTACAAAGCAGCTGTGTAGGTAGTGTCGGAAGAATTACGTTTTCTCTAGTCAAACTGGGGGATAACTGTAGAAAAATATTCTTTTCGTGTGCCTTTACTCTATATATAGCAATTCACGACCCTTGTGGGTTTTAGTGCTTTTTATAATAATAATAATAAATATTATTATTATCATCATCTTCATTCACTGTTGCTGTTTGTTTATTCTGAACTAACTTGTACACAATGTAAGAGTACAGTGGACCCCCCCCATAGCGATATTAATCCATGCAAGAGAGCTCATTGTTATGCGAAATTATCGTTATTGCGAATGAATTTTCCCCATAAGAAATAATGGAAATCAAATTAATCCATGCAAGACACCCAAAAGTATGAAAAAAAAAAATTTACCACATGAAATATTAATTTTAATACACACAAACTGAAAAAGGCATGCACAATACATGACACTTACTTTTATTGAAGATCTGGTGATGATCGATGGGATGGGAGGAGGAGAGAGTGTTAGTGTTTAGAAGGGGAATCCCCTTCCATTAAGACTTGAGGTGTCAAGTCCTTTTCTGGGGTTACTTCCCTTTTTCTTTTAATGCCACTAGGACCAGCTTCAGAGTCACTGGAGTTCTGTCGCACAACATATCTGTCCATAGTGGCCTGTACCTCTCGTTCCTTTATGACTTCCCTAAAGTGTTTCACAACATTGTCAGTGTAATAGTCACCAGCACAGCTTGCAATAGCTGTGTGAGGGTGATTTTCATCCATGAAGGTTTGCACTTCAAGCCACTTTGCACAGATTTCCTTAATCTTTGTAGTAGGCAATTTCTTCAATTTCCTCTCTCTCCCCTCCTTCGAACCAGTTCCTCAGGTCTGGCCTCTTGCTGTTGAAGTTGATCTATCAGCTCATCAGTGGTTAGTTCTTCATTGTCCTCCTCCACCAACTCTTCACATCATCCCCACTGACCTCCAACCCCAAGGACTTTCCCAATGCCCATAATGGATTCCTCAACTGGCATAGGATTCTCAGGGTTATCCTGAAACCCTTCAAAATCCCTTTGGTCTACACATTCTGGCCACAGTTTCTTCCAAGCAGAGTTCAAGGTCCTCTAGTCACTCCCTCCCAAGCCTTACCTATAAGGTTTACACAATTGAGGATATTAAAGTGATCTCTCCAAAACTCTCTTAGAGTCAGTTGAGTTTCTGAGGTCACTACAAAGCACCTTTCAAACAGAGCTTTTGTGTACAGTTTTTTGAAGTTTGCAATAACCTGCTGGTCCATGGGCTGCAGGAGAGGAGTGGTATTAGGAGGCAAAAACTTCACCTTAATGAATTTCATGTCCCCATAAAGTCGCTCTGCCACGTCTGTAGGATGACCAGGGGCATTGTCTAACACCAGGAGGCACTTAAGTTCTAATTTCTTTTCAGTTAGGTAATCTTTCACATTGGGGCAAATGCACGGTGTAACCAGTCATAGAAAAAGTCCCTAGTGACCCATGCCTTACTGTTTGCCCTCCACAGCACACAAAAATTTTCCTTGAGGACATTCTTTTGCCTGAACGGTCTGGGAGTTTCATAGTGATACACTAATAAAGGCTTCACTTTGCAATCACCAGTAGCATTGGAACACATCAACAGAGGTAAGCCTGTCTTTCATAGGCTTATGTCCTGGGAGTGCCTTTTCCTCCTGAGTAATGTAGGTCCTGCTTGGCATTTTCTTCCAAAACAGGCCTGTTTCATCACAATTAAACACTTGTTCAGGTTTCAGTCCTTCAGTTTCTATGTGCTCCTTGAATTCCTGCACATATTTTTCAGCTGCTTTGTGGTCCGAACTGGCAGCCTCACCATGCCTGATCACACTATGTATGCCACTATGCCTCTTAAATCTCTCAAACCAACCTTTGCTGGCCTTAAATTCACTCACATCATCACTAGTTGCAGGCATTTTTTTAATTAAATCCTGATGCAACTTCCTAGCCTTTTCACTTATGATCACTTGAGAGATGCTATCTCCTGCTATCTGTTTCTCATTTATCCACACCAATAAGAGTCTCTCAACATCTTCCATCACTTGCGATCTCTGTTTCAAAAACACAGTTAAACCTTTGGCAAGAACAGCTTCCTTGATTGCCTTTTTGTTGCCCACAATAGTAGCGATGGTTGATTGGGGTTTACTATACAACCTGGCCAGCTCGGAGACATGCACTCCACTTTCATACTTATCAATGATCTCTTTCTTCATCTCTATAGTAATTCTCACCCTTATTGCTGTAGGGTTGGCACTAGAAGCTTTCTTGGGGCCCATGGTCACTTATTTTGCAGATAAAATCACCAGAAACACTGGAATAATACGAAATGTTCCGATTGTATGCTTGGATGTTACCACAGAGACTGGCTGGTAAACAATGCCACCGGCGGAACATGTGAGGCTGGCTAAGGGCGCACATTAGACGCATCTCGGACGAACAGCGTTGAGCGGGTTTTTTAGCGGTATGCGAGGCAAAATCTTGGCGATAAAATGTAGTGGTATGCGGATTTAACGTTATGTGATGCCAACGGTATGCGGGGGTCCACTGTATTTGTATTATGAGGTAATTATTATTATAATAAAAAAATATTGAGGTAAATGTTTTACAAACTCTTACAAATGGACGTGAATGAACTAAAAGTAGACACATATTAATATGCATTTATTTCGCCTGACCAAGTGATCGTCCACTACCTGTTCAGTTTGTGTTCTTACATTGTCTCAACTCTGTATCTCGTTCTCTCTCTCGTTTACTCTTTCGTTAACTAGTTGGCTCTCATTGACGATGGCATCTAAGGTTAGCTGTGACAAAAAAGAGAAGTTGTAAGCCTCTTGCTTTAACCCTTTGACTGTCGAAGGGCCCAATCCTGAAGTTGCTCCTGGTGTCGCAAAATATTCGAAAAAAAAAAAAATTATTTTTTCTTATGAAATGATAGAGAATCTTTTCCCGATTGTAAAGACACCAAAAAAAACGAAATTTGATGGAAAACTGACGGAATTACGCTCTCGCGAAGTTAGCGACTTCGGCGATATTTAAAAATCGGCAATTTCGCCCACTTTGAGCCCTATTTTCGGCTAATTCCGTTATTCCAGTCAACCAAACTCATAACTATTTCTTCAGAACTCTATTTTTTCTATCGATTGAGCACAAGAAACTGCCCATTTACCGATTTCAACTACCCAATAACATGGTCAGAAATTTGCAATTTGGCCAATTTCACGAAAATTAAAAAATACGACAATTTCAAAATAAGGTCCAGAATGAACAATGCAGACATTCCTGGCTCTAAAATAAGATTTTCTTTGTTCATCAGTCATGTCCCAGGTCCCTGTGATATTACTCTTGCTTTTTATTTTGAAATTTTATTCAAACAAAAAATAGAAGATTTACTGTTATGCAGACTACTGCAATACTGTAATAATTGTAAAAATTACATCAACCCATTCATGACTGCGTATTAGAATGGCTATTTGGACATTTATTGGACAATGACATCATTTGTTTACTTTTGAACATCGGCAAAAATCAAACATTTCCTGTACTTTGTGCTCCATTTCCAGGTTCTTTTTATAGTAAAATTAATCAAAATCACCTCCATTTCTATAATATAGTTTCCATTCTATCAAATGAGACCATGAAAACGAGAATACAACCACAAATACTATACGAAAATAGACCACAAAGTCGGCATTTTAATTAAAAAAAACGGTCGGAGTTTTTTTTTTCTCATTATGCACTGCGTGCTCCAGGATTTTTTTTATGTGGTGCACACTGACCACACAGACCCATTCTCTCACATGTGGGCCTACTAGCTTTCTCCTGCCTGATTTGAAGCCGCTAGAATTTATGAGTATATATACGTCAAACACGGTACCTCACAAACGTATATATACGGCCGCGACAGTCAAAGGGTTAAGTGCCAAGTTAGAGGATGATGGTGTGCCATTCTGATTTTATTCAATAAACACCCTGCCACTTACCTCTCACACATTAATATTAATATTTTAAGGTAAGTAATAAGTGTACTCTGTGTGTATCTTACCTTTTATTGTGTTTTTAAAGCCTATTTCTATTGCTAACTTAATATAAGTTAGTGTAAACTTGTTGTCTGGCATTTATTGCATATTTTATGTGTGCTCTGATAATAATACTTGTGGACCTGTGTGGTAGCCGGGTGGAGGGACAACATTACGTTTTCTCTGCTCAGCCATCAGAGAAAACGTGTATGAATCTGCATTTGGCCCAGCCACTCCCTCACTCCGCTTTTGTTTACAATTTTCGACATGAATTATTCATTACTTCTACCTTTGTTTATGATGGCATCTAAAGGTAGTTGTTACAAATGATGAAATTCAGTGAACAAGGCATGTCGATGTTAATAATATGGCTCTGGGCCACAGTGTAGGTAGCCGGTAGATGTAGCCCAGGCGGGCTACACCTACACTGACTTCCTACAAATAAATACTACTCGCCTCTCTTCCTATATTAAGACTGCACATACAGTGGACCCCCGCTTAACGATCACCTCCAAATGCGACCAATTATGTAAGTGTATTTATGTAAGTGCGTTTGTACGTGTATGTTTGGGGGTCTGAAATGGACTAATCTACTTCACAATATTCCTTATGGGAAAAAATTCGGTCAGTACTGGCACCTGAACATACTACTGGAATGAAAAAAGTTCGTTAACCGGGGGTCCACTGTATTTTAAGGTAAATAATGAGTGTACTGTATGTTTATTTTACCTCTGGGATGTTTTAAATATCGTATATTAAGTATGAGATGGGGAGCCAGGGCTACCTACACCTGGGCTACCTGCACCTGACTTCCTACAAATAAGTACTACTCACCTCTCTCCCTACAATAAGATTACAAATACTTTAAGATAAGTAATGAATTTACTGTGAATGTATTTTACTTTGTGTATTTTTAATGTCTAGTTCTATTACTAACTTAATATAATGTAGTGTAAACTTGTTGTCTGGCATTTATATGCATTTATAAATGAAAAAAATGGCATTCTGCCTTCCGGCGATGTCTGCTTTCCGGCGACAGCCTGGAACCTAACTCGCCGTATAAGTGGGGCCCTACTGTATACGTTTTTCCCCAAACGTATATATACGTTTTATTTTTCCTGCCTTCAAATTTGGCACAATTGGCCTGAGATGCCTTGCCAGCATAGAATGGGTCCCAACACTCTGTGCGCAGTATTAAAAAAATCTGGGATCCCTTAGTGCCTTGTGGGAGCACCAGTTCAATCGAGTGCCAGCTAGAAAAAACAGCACAGCAAACACCTGGGATTCACTGATGTCATGTAATATTAACACTCAGCTGTCAGTCAGCTGTACTACTCGAAGATGTGGAGAGAGAGTCGTTGGTGTCGTTTAACGAGAAACAATTACTGAGAAACAATTAACCCCAGATGGTTAGCCACCCAGGATAACCCAAGAAAGTCAGTGCGTCATCGAGGACTGTCTAACTTATTTCCATTGAGGTCCTTAATCTTGTCCCCCAGGATGCGACCCACACCAGTCGACTAACATCCAGGTGAACAGGGAAAATGCTGGAACTAGTGCTCACATTGGTGAATGTAAAGCCAGCAAAGGTTGGTTTGAGAAATTTACGAATCGTAGTGGCATACACAGTGTGATTAAGGCATGGTGAAGCTGAAAAATTCCAACTCCATCAAGTGTTCAATTGTGACGAAACAGGCCTGTTCTGGAAGAAAATGCCAAACAGGACCTACATTACTCAGGAGGAAAAGGCACTTCCAGGACACAAGCCTATGAAAGACAGACTAACTCTCATGTTTTGTTGTAATGCTAGTGGGAATTGCAAAGCAAAGCCTTTACTCATGTATCAATGAAAATTCCAGAGTGTTCTAGAAAAACAGTGTCTCATCACCCATCAATACTCTTCAATAAAGGTAAGTGTCATTTTAGCATTTATTTATGTGGTTATTGTGCATGTCTCATTGTTTTCTTTGTGGGGAAAATTAATTTGGCTAACGATAAATTCGGCTAAGGACAAGCTCTCTGGAACGAATTAATGTCGCTGGTCGAGGGTCCACTGTATATACACATATAGTTACTGGACACGTTCTTAGAACTGCTACAGCTTGTGAAAAGTTGTGCGTGGATGGTTGAATGCAGCCTTTGTTGTTGTTGTGCTGAGAGCAGCATGGCTGGTGTCAAATTATGCACTACAAAACCACCACCACCACCCATTATCCACACCGTCTTCCCCAACAAGCATGCTGTCTTCTCCACCACCCATATGGAAATAAGTCACTTTGATTTTTTGGGGGTTAACCTAGGTTGATGGCTGTCTGGGTTTTCAGCACTATTTCTGGTATCCTGGGCATTGCTTTCGGTCACAAACTTCTCAAAACCATGAAATTCATCTTCACTGACACTTCCACCTGTGTTAGAACTATCACTTGGGAAGAGAACAATCCCAATTCACCGGGGAGTAAACAAGGCCTACTGAAATGGGACTCCCACAATGCACCACTAGCTCCCCGATTTTTTTTATAGTGCGCACACTGACCACACAGATCCATTCTTTCACATGTAGGTCTACCAGCTTTCTCTCTAGATTTGAAGCCACTAGAATTTTGGCATATTAATACATCACCAACACTAGCTCGTAAGACGTATGTATACGGCACTAACAGCGAAAAGGTTAACAACAGACACCAGTATGTATGTATGCACATGTGGCATTATCTCCGCTACTCAACCTGCAATTATTGGAGTGCCCCAGGGTAGCATCCTTGGCCTCCTCCTCTTTCTTATTTATATCAATGACCTCCCCAATGCATCTCGACTCCTTAAACCAGTCTTGTTCACAGATGACACTACTTATGTCTATGTGTTTTCCCACTCAAACCTGGTTATACTTAGAGACACTGTAAACAACATGCTGCAAAAAATATCAACCTGGATGACGACCAACAAACTCTCTCAAAAGAGACAAAACCTTCTTCATTTTGTTTGGAAATAGAACCTTAAATATCCATACACAAATAACCCGCACATAAAAGAGAGAAGCTTACGACGACGTTTCGGTCCGACTTGGACCATTGACAATGGTCCAAGTTGGACCGAAACGTCGTCGTAAGCTTCTCTCTTTTATGTGCGGGTTATTTGTGTATCGTTCCAGTCACGGTATTGTGCCTTTTTGTTATTTATCTTAAATATCCATCTTAATATTTCGATGAATAGTTCCTCCATTACAAAGACACACTGAGGGTAAACTTCAAGGCCTTCACCTTGACTGTAATCTTAAATTTCAGACCCACATCCAGCATATATCTAAGAAAGTTTCCAAATCAATAGGCATCTTCTTCAAGATATGGTATTTTTTTTTTTTTTTTTTATTATCACACCGGCCGATTCCCACCAAGGCAGGGTGGCCCGAAAAAGAAAAACTTTCACCATCATTCACTCCATCACTGTCTTGCCAGAAGGGTGCTTTACACTACAGTTTTTAAACTGCAACATTAACACCCCTCCTTCAGAGTGCAGGCACTGTACTTCCCATCTCCAGGACTCAAGTCCGGCCTGCCGGTTTCCCTGAATCCCTTCATAAATGTTACTTTGCTCACACTCCAACAGCACGTCAATATTAAAACCATTTGTCTCCATTCACTCCTATCAAACACGCTCACGCATGCCTGCTGGAAGTCCAAGCCCCTCGCACACAAAACCTCCTTTACCCCCTCCCTCCAACCCTTCCTAGGCCGACCCCTACCCCGCCTCCTTCCACTACAGACTGATACACTCTTGAAGTCATTCTGTTTCGCTCCATTCTCTCTACATGTCCGAACCACCTCAACAACCCTTCCTCAGCCTCTGGACAACAGTTTTGGTAATCCCGCACCTCCTCCTAACTTCCAAACACGAATTCTCTGCATTATATTCACACCACACATTGCCCTCAGACATGACATCTCCACTGCCTCCAGCCTTCTCTCGCTGCAACATTCATCACCCACGCTTCACACCCAATAAGAGCGATTGGTTAAAACTATACCTCATACATTCCCCTCTTTGCCTCCAAGACAAAGTTCTTTGTCTCCACAGACTCCTAAGTGCACCACTCACTCTTTTTCCCTCATCAATTTCTATGATCACCATCATCTTTCAGACCCATCCGCTGACACGTCCACTCCCAAATATCTGATACGTTCACCTCCTCGCATACTCTCTCCCCCCAAACTGATATCAATCTTTCATCACCTAATCATTTTGTTATCCTCATAACCTACCTCTTCCTGTATTCACCTTTAATTTCTTTTTTGCAACCCTAACCTTAATTCATCACACAATCCTGCAACTTCTCTTCAGAATCTCCCAAGAGCATCGGTCACAGCAAAGAGCAGCTGTGACACTCCCACTTGTGTGTGATTTCTTCTTTTAACTCCACGCCTCTTGCCAAGACCTCGCATTTACTTCTCTTACAACCCATCTATAAATTATTAAACAACCACGGTGACATCACACATCCTTGTCTAAGGCCTACTTTTACTGGGAAAAAATTTCCCTCTTTCCTACATACTCTAACTTGAGCCTCACTTCCACGTAAAAACTCTCACTGCTTTCAGTAACCTCACCTCAATCAGCATCTCTTCAAGATATGGTATTATGTACCCCAAATGGCACTCCTTACACTATACCACTTTCTAATATACCTCCACCTCACCTATGGTATTTGTGCTTGAGGATCGACCATGGCCAACCACCTTACATCATTAATAACCCAACAAAAAGCTGCTGTGTTGATGATCACCAGCTCTTGTGCCAGACAGCACACCCCACCACTCTGAATTTACTAAATATACACTCATACTACTGTGCCTACTATATATACAGAACATTAAACTCCAACATAAACCCTCCACTCAAACTTCTCCTCGATAGCTATAACAAAACAGTCACAACACAGGGCACAAAATGCTTTTTTGACATCCCTTGTGTCTGTCTCACACCATGCAAAAATGCAATGCACATAAAGGGCCTGAAGATCTGGAATTCATTAACCAAACATACAAATTTGGGGCTATGCTTAAAGATCACCTCATCTCTCAAGATTAACCAAACTAACACTATGCTAAATCATCTAACCTGTATTAACTGATCAAATATTATATATCTCTAGTCTATTAACCCTTTGACTGTTTCGGTCATATATATACGTCTTACAAGCCACTGTGTTTGACATGTACTCAAAAATTCTAGCGGCTTCAAATCAAGCAGGAGAAAGCTGGTAGGCCCACATGTGAGAGAATGGGTCTGTGTGGTCAGTGTGCACCATATAAAAAAAATCCTGCAGCATGCAGTGCATAATGAGAAAAAAAAAAAAAAACTCCAACCATTTTTTGGATTAAAACGCCGACTTTGTGGAATATTTTCGTATAGTATTTATGGTTGTATTCTCTATTCTCATTTTCTAGGTCTCATTTGATAGAATGGAAATCATATTATAAAAATAAAGGTGATTTTGATTGGTTTTACTATGAAAAGAACCTTAAAATGGAGCTCAAAGTAGGGGAAATGTTTGATTTTTGCCGATGTTCAAAAGTAAACAAATGATGTCATTGTCCAATAAATGTCCAACTACCCATTTTAATATGCAGTCATGAATGGGTTGACATTATTTATACAATTATTACAATATTGCATAACAGTAAATCTTCTATTTTTTGTTTGAATAAAAATTCAAAATAGAAAGCAAGAGTAATATCAGAGGGGCTTGGAGACATGACTGATGAACAAAGAAAATATTATTTTAGAGCCAGAAATGTCTGCACTGTTCATTCTGGACCCTATTTTGAAAATGGCATATTTTTTAATTTGCGTGAAATTGGCCAAATTGCAAATTTCTGACCATGTTATTGGGTAGTTGAAATCGGTAAATGGGCAGTTTCTTGTACTCAATCGATAGAACAAATGGAGTTCTAAAGAAATAGCTATGAGTTTGGTCGACTGGAACAATGGAATTAGCCGAAAATAGTGCTCAAAGTGGGCAAAATTGCTGATTCGTAAATATCGCCGAGGTCGCTAACTTCGCAAGAGCGTAATTCTGTAGGTTTTCCAACAAATTTCGTTCTTTTGGTGTCATTACCATTGGGAAAAGATTATCATTTCATAAGAATTTTTTTTTTTTCGAAAATTTTTTGACACCAGGAGACACCTCAGGATCTGAGGTTACGACAGTCAAGGGGTTAAAACAGCAACTCATACTGTACTTAAAATAGTGCTGTTTATTTATTTATTTTTTTTTTCAACAAGTCGGCCATCTCCCACCGAGGCAGGGTGACCCAAAAAAGAAAGAAAATCCCCAAAAAGAAAATGCTTTCATCATCATTCAACACTTTCACCACACTCGCACATAATCACTGTTTTTGCAGAGGTGCTCAGAATACAACAGCTTAGAAGCATATACGTATAAAGATACACAACATATCCCTCCAAACTGCCAATACCCCAAACTCCTCCTTTAAAGTGCAGGCATTGTACTTCCCATTTCCAGGACTCAAGTCCGACTATATGAAAATAACCGGTTTCCCTGAATCCCTTCACTAAATATTACCCTGCTCACACTCCAACAGATCGTCAGGTCCCTAGTACCCCTTTTCCTGTAAAGATTACTAAAAAGAATAAGAAGAAAATTGTGCTGTTTATACCATAATTAATTATATTATCTGTAATGGCGAGAATATTTTGAGGAACTTTTAAATGTTGAGGAAGAAAGGGAGGCGGTAATTTCACGTACTGGTCAGGGAGGTATACCATCTTTTAGGTGTGAAAAAGAGCAGAATGTAAGTGTGGGGGAGGTACGCGAGGCATTACGTAGAATGAAAGGGGGTAAAGCAGCTGGAACTGGTGGGATCATGACAGAAATGTTAAAAGCAGGGGGGATATAGTGTTGGAGTGGTTGGTACTTTTGTTTAATAAATGTATGAAAGAGGGGAAGGTACCTAGGGATTGGTGGAGAGCATGTATAGTCCCTTTATGTAAAGGGAAAGGGGACAAAAGAGATTGTAAAAATTATAGAGGAATAAGTTTATTGAGTATACCAGGAAAAGTGTACGGTAGGGTTATAATTGAAAGAATTAGAGGTAAGACAGAATGTAGGATTGCGGATGAGCAAGGAGGTTTCAGAGTGGGTAGGGGATGTGTAGATGAAGTGTTTACATTGAAGCATATATGTGAACAGTATTTAGATAAAGGTAGACCTGGAGTTTACCTTGAGAGTTCCGGGGGTCAACGCCCCCGCGGCCCGGTCTGTGACCAGGCCTCCTGGTGGATCAGAGCCTGATCAACCAGGCTGTTGCAGCTGGCTGCACGCAAACCAACGTACGAGCCACAGCCCGGCTGGTCAGGAACCGACTTTAAGCATTTGTCCAGTGCCAGCTTGAAGACTACCAGGGGTCTGTTGGTAATCCCCCTATGTATGCTGGGAGGCAGTTGAACAGTCTCGGGCCCATGACACTTATTGTATGGTCTCTTATCGTGCTAGTGACACCCCTGCTTTTCATTGGGGGGATGTTGCATCGTCTGCCAAGTCTTTTGCTTTCGTAGTGAGTGATTTTCGTGTACAAGTTTTGTACTAGTCCCTCTAGGATTTTCCAGGTGTATATAATCATGTATCTCTCCCACCTGCATTCCAGGGAATACAGTTTTAGGAACCTCAAGCGCTCCCAGTAATTGAGGTGTTTTATCTCCGTTATGTGCGCCGTGAAGGTTCTCTGTACATTTTCTAGGTCAGCAATTTCACCTGCCTTGGTAGGGAAGTTTTTATTGCATTTATGGATTTAGAAAAGGCATATGATAGAGTGGATAGAGGAGCAATGTGGCAGATGTTGCAAGTATATGGAATAGGTGGTAAGTTACTAAATGCTGTAAAGAGTTTTTATGAGGATAGTGAGGCTCAGGTTAGGGTGTGTAGAAGAGAGGGAGACTACTTCCCGGTAAAAGTAGGTCTTAGACAGGGATGTGTAATGTCACCATGGCTGTTTAATATATTTATAGATGGGGTTGTAAAAGAAGTTAATGCTAGGGTGTTCGGGAGAGGGGTGGGATTAAATTATGGGGAATCAAATTCAAAATGGGAATTAACACAGTTACTTTTTGCTGATGATACTGTGCTTATGGGAGATTCTAAAGAAAAATTGCAAAGGTTAGTGGATGAGTTTGGGAATGTGTGTAAAGGTAGAAAGTTGAAAGTGAACATAGAAAAGAGTAAGGTGATGAGGGTATCAAATGATTTAGATAAAGAAAAATTGGATATCAAATTGGGGAGGAGGAGTATGGAAGAAGTGAATGTTTTCAGATACTTGGGAGTTGACGTGTCGGCGGATGGATTTATGAAGGATGAGGTTAATCATAGAATTGATGAGGGAAAAAGGTGAGTGGTGCATTGAGGTATATGTGGAGTCAAAAAACGTTATCTATTGAGGCAAAGAAGGGAATGTATGAAAGTATAGTAGTACCAACACTCTTATATGGGTGTGAAGCTTGGGTGGTAAATGCAGCAGCGAGGAGACAGTTGGAGGCAGTGGAGATGTCCTGTCTAAGGGCAATGTGTGGTGTAAAATTATGCAGAAAATTCGGAGTGTGGAAAATTAGGAAAATGTGTCGAGTTAATAAAAGTATTAGTCAGAGGGCAGAAGAGGGGTTGTTGAGGTGGTTTGGTCATTTAGAGAGAATGGATCAAAGTAGAATGACATGGAAAGCATATAAATCTATAGGGAAAGGAAGGCGAGGTAGGGGTCGTCCTCGAAAGGGTTGGAGAGAGGGGGGTAAAGGAGGTTTTGTGGGCAAGGGGCTTGGACTTCCAGCAAGCGTGCGTGAGCGTGTTAGATAGGAGTGAATGGAGACGAATGGTACTTGGGACCTGACGATCTGTTGGAGTGTGAGCAGGGTAATATTTAGTGAAGGGATTCAGGGAAACCGGTTATTTTCATATAGTCGGACTTGAGTCCTGGAAATGGGAAGTACAATGCCTGCACTTTAAAGGAGGGGTTTGGGATATTGGCAGTTTGGAGGAATAATTGTGTATCTTTATACGTATATGCTTCTAAGCTGTTGCATTCTGAGCACTTCTGCAAAAACAGTGATTATGTGTGAGTGTGGTGAAAGTGTTGAATGATGATGAAAGCATTTTCTTTTTGGGGATTTTCTTTCTTTTTTTTTGGGTCACCCTGCCTCGGTGGGAGACGGCCGACTTGTTGAAAAAAAAAAAAAATCTGTAATATTGTTATTAGTTATGTGCTACATCAAGATTATTATCCATAAGATAAAATATCTTGTTATATGTTATGGGGCTATAGGACCCAACATATATTTATGCATCTAAGTAACAGTTACTCTGGAATACCTAATTATATTGAGCTGATAGGGAGCACAACTGCTTTAATGCTGTCATAAGGGCAGATCCCTCTAATGGCTGAGAGTTGAGTCAAGCCTTGTTTTTTCAATATAGTAATAGGTTGTACTGTAGACACGCACAATTAAAATAAGAAGTTTATAAGGTTTGTATTTCTGTTTGTAAAAGTAAAATAAGGTGTAGAAATGGGGAAAAAAAACATTGTAGTAGCTAAATAACTGGGCTTGTCAACAGGCTTTTGTTTGTTTTGGTGGATGGATGGGAGGAGCCTAGCTGGGCCCTCTCTCTGCCTCAGTCTTCTTTTGGCTTCAAGCTGAGGAGGATCATCTTCTCTGTTCTTCTTGTGTCTGGGCAGGATATGAGTGCTCCAGAGGTAAGTTTTGTACTTGAATGATGTAACCATTATACCCAGAGTGACTATAGTGTGTCAAAACACTAGGTTAAGGTCATCAAGAGGAGAGGAGTACTATGTGGCAGGTGGACCATGTGATTGCTGGAGCAGCAATGCTAAACCTGTATATTCTGTGTATATCTGTGTAGAAATATCTGTATTTTTGTAATAGTGGTTTAAATAACCTGTTGAAAGGGTTGGTGAAAAGATTTCAGTGACTGAGGATGACCAATCATAAGTGTAAGTATTATGCTAGACTTTATAAGGCCTTTATGTAAGCTACCCCACACTGGAACATGTAATGAGAACTGTACCATCAAAGTAAAAAGGGAAAACAACATAACATTATTCATAGGATAAAATAATGAATAATTAAATATTAACCACTCATATCCTGTCTAGACTTAAGTAGTTTTTAAGTATTAGGATTAGCTTGCCCAAAATGCTGGCATGATACATGTAGTGGCTTTCTTTGTACTTAACAAATCAAAACTGTAATTACACATTGTAACCTTGGCAGAGAAATAAAATCTTTATCTTTAATCACAACTGCTAATGGCCTGGATTCATGTACAGAATTCCTGTGATTTTGTGTTAAAAGAAGTGGTCAGCCATGATAAGTTCTCTGTGTCATATATCTATAGCAGTTTTCTTTTTCTAACTATAAAGATAAATTTCCTAGGCAGTGGGTTGGTAGACAGCAACCACCCAGGGAGGTACTACTGTCCTGCCAAATGAGTGTGAAATGGAAACCTGTAATTGTTTTACATGATGGTAGGATTGCTGGTGTCTTTTTTCCGTCTCATAGACATGCAAGGTTTCAGGCACATCTTGCTACTTCTACTTACACTTGGGTTACACTATACATGCATGTACAAGCATATATGTTGATAAATCAGACACATGTGCAACTCTTGGCTATCTTTATTGAGGAAACATTTCGCCACACAGTGGCTTCATCAGTCCACACGTGTCTAATTTATCAACGTGTCGGTTCTCTGAACCATTCATCTACAATCCTGTCAGACACTGCAACTCCTTGGGATCTTAATACTTGGGAATTCTTCACTTGCCTAACCCTTGGGCACAACCTACTTCCACATTGAGCAAATGTGACACCACCTACGACTGCTGCACCTCTCCTGCCTACGGTTTATAAGCTCCTTCTCTGCCCATATGCTGTATTCTATTCAAGATTGATGGACTGACCACATCGACTCAAGGTTGAGGGACTGATTACCTCATTCTCCTCCTGTTCTTCAAGATTCTCCTTTGTATGGACTGATGAAGCCATTGTGTGGCGAAACGTTTCCTCACTAAAGACACCCAAGAGTTGCACATGTGTCTAATTTATCAACGTGTCGGTTCTCTGAACCATTCATCTACAACAACCATATATATATAAACCCCTCTGGGTTTTCTTCTATTTTTTTTTTTTTTTAACAAGTCGGCCGTCTCGCACCGAGGCAGGGTGACCCAAAAAGAAAGAAAATCCCCAAAAAGAAAATACTTTCATCATCATTCAACACTTTCACCTCACTCACACATAATCACTGTTTTTGCAGAGGTGCTCAGAACACACTTTCACCTCACTCACACATAATCACTGTTTTTGCAGAGGTGCTCAGAACACAACAGTTTAGAAGCATTATACAGTGGTCCCTCGCTTTTCGTAGTTCTCGGCAATCGTAAATTTCGCCAATCATAGGGGTATTTTCGTATAAACATGGACTCGCTTTTCATAGGTTGACTCGCGAATAGTAGTTCGTCCAGGATGCGTACGCACGGTGTGAGCTGGGGTGGCCTCCCTACCCAGCCAGTCTGGCATTTTTACCAGTGAGTGAAGGTCCCCTCAAGTGCTCCTACGAAATATTTCATAATATTCCACTCATTTTAGTGCTTGCAATTACTAAATAAGCTACCATGGCTCCAAAGAAAGCTCCTAGTGCCAAGCCTGTGGTAAAGAAGGTGAGAAATATGAACAGTGACAAAGTCTTGGGCCATTTTAGGGAAGTGTTAAAGAGACGCCAGAAACAGAGCTCTCTCCACAGTTACTTTGCGAGACAGGACTAGAGTGACTCTCAAGGTGGTCCTAGTGGCATTAACCCTTTGAGGGTTTTCGTCGTACTAGTACGTCTTACGCGTAGGGGTTTTTGACGTACTAGTACTCATAAATTCTAGCGGCCTCAAATCTAGTGGGAGAAAGCTGGTAGGCCTTCATATGAAAGAATGGGTCTATGTGGTCAGTGTGCACAGTCTAAAAAAAATCCTGCAGCACACAGTGCATAATGAGAAAAAAAAAACTTTGACCATGTTTTTTTAATAAATCAGCGACTTTGCAGTGTATTTTCGTATGGTATTTATTGTTGTATTCTAGTTTTCTTGGTCTCATTTTATAGAATGGAAGACATATTACAGAAATTGAGATGATTTTGACTGGTTTTACAATGAAAAGTGCCTTGAAATTGAGCTCAAAGTAGCAGAAATGTTCGATTTTTACCAAACTTCAAAAGTGAACAAATCGTGCCAAGCGTGCAATACACGTCAACTGGTGAGTCTAATATTCTCTCACAACTGCACCAATAATATTTATACCATTTTTTACACTAATGCAGTAGTCTGCATAACAGTAAATCTTATATTTTTTGTGAAAATAAAAATTCAAAGTGGAAAGCAAAAGAATATAAGAGGGGCCTTGAGACGTGACTAATGACTAGAGGAAATGTCATTTTAGTGCCAGGAATGTCTTTCTTGTTTATTCTGGACCCTATTCGGAAATTGGCATCTTTTGAAATTTGTGTGAAATTGGCAAAATTGCTAAATTCTGACCACTGTACTGGATAGTTGAATTTCATAAATGAGTGGTTTCTTGCACCCATTCGATAGACAAAATGGAGTTCTAGCGAAATATTCATGTTTTTCGTCGACTAGTGCAGTGAAATTGGCCGAAAATGGGGCTCAAAGTGGGCAAAATCGCCGATCCGTAAATATCGCCGAGACCGCTAACTTTGCGAGAGCATAATTCCGTAAGTTTTCTATCAAATTTCAAACTTTTGGTGTCTTTATGATCGGGAAAAGATTCTCTATCTTTTCACAAGAGAAAATATTTTTTTTTTTTTTTTTAAATTTGGCCGACCCTGAGAACGAGTTTCGGAGAGGGCCTGTCGACCCTCAAAGGGTTAAGAAACAGAGAAGAGAAGCAACCCCAGAGAGGCAATTGGTACCTGAGGTGTTGCTGGAAGGGGATTCCCCTTCCAAACTGTAAACAATATAATCGCTCTCCCTCCAGTCTCCCATACACTAAGAAGAATCTCCAATAAAGGCAAGTGTTATGCTGTTAATGTTTCATTCATCATTTCCCATTGTATTGTTTATGTACTATATGTACTATATGTAATGCCTCACATACCTCCACCGCAGAATGTAAGTGTGGTGGAGGTACGCGAGGCATTACGTAGAATGAAAGGGGGTAAAGCAGCAGGAACTGATGGGATCATGACATAAATGTTAAAAGCAGGGGGGGATATAGTGTTGGAGTGGTTGGTACTTTTGTTTAATAAATATATGAAAGAGGGGAAGGTACCTAGGGATTGGCGGAGAGCATGTATAGTCCCTTTATATAAAGGGAAAGGGGACAAAAGAGATTGTAAAAATTATAGAGGAATAAGTTTACTGAGTATACCAGGAAAAGTATACGGTAGGGTTATAATTGAAAGAATTAGAGGTAAGACAGAATGTAGAATTGCGGACGAGCAAGGAGGCTTCAGAGTGGGTAGGGGATGTGTAGATCAAGTGTTTACATTGAAGCATATATGTGAACAGTATTTAGATAAAGGTAGGAAGTTTTTATTGCATTTATGGATTTAGAAAAGGCATATGATAGAGAGGATAGAGGAGCAATGTGGCAGATGTTGCAAGTTTATGGAATAGGTGGTAAGTTACTAAATGCTGTAAAGAGCTTTTATGAGGATAGTGAGGCTCAGGTTAGGGTGTGTAGAACAGAGGGAGAATACTTCCCGGTAAAAGTAGGTCTTAGACAGGGATGTGTAATGTCACCATGGTTGTTTAATATATTTATAGATGGGGTTGTAAAAGAAGTAAATGCTAGGGTGTTCGGGAGAGGGGTAGGATTAAATTATGGGGAATCAAATTCAAAATGGGAATTGACACAGTTACTTTTTGCTGATGATACTGTGCTTATGGGAGATTCTAAAGAAAAATTGCAAACGTTAGTGGATGAGTTTGAGAATGTGTGTAAAGGTAGAAAGTTGAAAGTGAACATAGAAAAGAGTAAGGTGATGAGGGTATCAAATGATTTAGATAAAGAAAAATTGGATATCAAATTGGGGAGGAGGAGTATGGAAGAAGTGAATGTTTTCAGATACTTGGGAGTTGACGTGTCGGCGGATGGATTTATGAAGGATGAGGGTAATCATAGAATTGATGAGGGAAAAAAGGTGAGTGGTGCGTTGAGGTATATGTGGAGTCAAAAAACGTTATCTATGGAGGCAAAGAAGGGAATGTATGAAAGTATAGTAGTACCAACACTCTTATATGGATGTGAAGCTTAGGTGGTAAATGCAGCAGCGAGGAGACGGTTGGAGGCAGTGGAGATGTCCTGTCTAAGGGCAATGTGTGGTGTAAATATTATGCAGAAAATTCGGAGTGTGGAAATTAGGAGAAGGTTGGAGTTAATAAAAGCATTAGTCAGAGGGCAGAAGAGGGGTTGTTGAGGTGGTTTGGTCATTTAGAGAGAATGGATCAAAGTAGAATGACATGGAAACATATAAATCTATAGGGGAAGGAAAGAGGGGTAGGGGTCGTCCTCGAAAGGGTTGGAAAGAGGGGGTAAAGGAGGTTTTGTGGGCGAGGGGCTCGGACTTCCAGCAAGCGTGCATGAGCGTGTTAGATAGGAGTGAATGGAGACGAATGATACTTGGGACCTGACGATCTGTTGGAGTGTGAGCAGGGTAATATTTAGTGAAGGGATTCAGGGAAACCGGTTATTTTCATATAGTCGGACTTGAGTCCTGGAAATGGAAGTACAATGCCTTCACTTTAAAGGAGTGGTTTGGGATATTGGCAGTTTGGAGGGATATGTTGTGTATCTTTATACGTATATGCTTCTAAACTGTTGTATTCTGGGCACCTCTGCAAAAGCAGTGATAATGTGTGAGTGTGGTGAAAGTGTTGAATGATGATGAAAGTATTTTCTTTTTGGGGATTTTCTTTCTTTTTTGGGTCACCCTGCCTCGGTGGGAGACGACCGACTTGTTGAAAAAAAAAAAAAAAAAAAAAAATGTACATTTCATGTAAAAAAATTTTTTGTTTTAATATTTCTGGGTGTAAGGAACGGATTAATTGTATTTACATTATTTCTTATGGGGAAAATTGATTCGCAAATCGTAAATTTCGTTTATAGTAGCTCCTCAGGAACGGATTAATTACGAAAAACGAGGGACCACTGTACCTGGAGAGAGTTCCGGGGGTCAACTCCCCCGCGGCCCGGTCTGTGACCAGGCCTCATGGTGTATCAGCACCTGATCAACCAGGCTGTTACTGCTGGCTGCATGCAATCCAATGTACGAGCCACAGCCCCGCTGGTCAGGTACCGACTTTAGGTGCTTGTCCAGTGCCTGCTTGAAGACAGCCAGGGGTCCATTGGTAATCCCCCTTATGTATGCTGGGAGGCAGTTGAGCAGTCTCGGGCCCCTGACACTTACTGTATTGTCTCTTAACGTGCTAGTGACACACCTGCTTTTCATTGGGGGGATGTTGCATTGTCCACCGAGTCTTTTGCTTTTGTTGTGAGTGATTTTCGTGTGCAAGTTTGGTACTAGTCCCTCTAGGATTTTCCAGGTGTACATAATCGTGTATCTCTCCTGCCTGCATTCCAGGGAGTACAGGTTCAGGAACTTCAAGTGTATAAAGAGACACAACATATCCCTCCAAACTGCTAATATCCTGAAACCCCTCCTATAGAGTGCAGGCACTGTACTTCCCATTTCCAGGACTCAAGTTCGGCTATATAAAAATAACTGGTTTCCCTGAATCCCTTCACTAAATATTACCCTGCTCACATTCCAACAGATCATCAGGTCCCAAATACCATTCGTCTCCATTCACTCCTATCGAACACGCTCATGCATGCTTGCTGGAAGTCCAAGCCCCTTGCCCACAAAACCTCCCTTACCCCTTCCAACCTTTTCGAGGATGACCCCTACCCCACCTTCCTTCTCCTACAGATTTAAATGCTCTCCATGTCATTCTACTTTGATCCATTCTCTCTAAATGACCAAACCACCTCAACAACCTCTCTTCAGCCCTCTGACTAATACTTTTATTAGCTCCACATCTCCTAATTTCCACACTCCGTATTTTCTGCATAATATTTACACCACACATTGCCGCTAGACAGGACATCTCCACTGCCTCCAACTGCCTCCTCACTGCTGCATTCACAACCCAAGCTTCACACCCATATAAGAGTGTTGGTACTACTATACTTTCATACATTCCCTTCTTTGCCTCCATAAATAACGTTTTTTGTCTCCACATATACCTCAATGCACCACTGTTACGACTTAATCTTCACCGTAACAATAGGGGCACAAATAAGTCCATTTTTTTTGTTAGTTTTATTTTATTACCAATCATTTAGTTTCATTGGTATTTGGTTAGTGAATTAAAATAACCACAAGCAATTATAAATGAAATACTATACAGCAAGAAATCCAATCTTACGTTCAAATTCTCATTAACAGAGTATGATACAATAATTTCAATTAATAATCTACTAATCTCACCATTTAACTCTTAGAAAGGTCTGGGGTAACGAAATAGTTATCTTTCATAAGTGGCATGAATTACCAGACTACAGGAAATTAATGGCAAAGGCAAGACAATAGACTTGGTTTAAAGTTTAAGTTTAAGCTAGGAGCTTTGGGTTGAAGACCCGTACCGAGTCAGAGCTAGGAGCTGACTGACTCACTCAACTACTCCATAGTATGACTTCAGCTCTGCCAGAAGGCGACGCGTGGCGTCAATTCTAGAACCACCAATTGGTCAGTACAGTAGTGGTTACACATTTGTAATACCTAACCTAATAATAATATATTATAATTGTAATAATCATGGGGAAAGATATAATACAATATAATACAACGAGAGTACTTTTGATGATTCATACTGTACCCGATAATAATATATAGTCGAACCTGCTTTATCTAGCTAGTAATAAAGTGGTTCGCGATATATTATAAAACTTATTTTAACCAGGCCTTTTATTTTTGTATATAATGGAGTGAAGTAGGAGCGCATAACAACCACTCACCTTTTTTTATCTCATCAATTCTATGATTAACCTCATCCTTCATAATTCTATCTGCTGACACATCAACTCAAGTATCTGAAAACATTCACTTCTTCCATACTCCTCCTCCCCAATTTGACATCCAATTTTTCTTTATCTAAATCATTTGATACCCTCATCACCTTACTCCCAAACTCATCCACTAACCTTTGCAATTTTTCTTTAGAATCTCCCATAAGCACAGTATCATCAGCAAAAAGTAACTGTGTCAATTCCCATTTTGTATTTGATTCCCCATAATTTAATCCCACCCCTCTCCTGAACACTCTAGCATTTACTTCTTTTACAACCCCATCTATAAATATATTAAACAACCATGGTGACATTACATATCCCTGTCTAAGACCTACTTTTACCGGGAAGTAGTCTCCCTCTCTTCTACACACCCTAACCTGAGCCTCACTATCCTCATAAAAACTCTTTACAGCATTTAGTAACTTACCACCTATTTCATATACTTGCAACATCTGCCACATTGCTCCCCTATCCACTCTATCATTAATGCAATAAATGCAATAAAAACTTCCTTACCTTTATCTAAATACTGTTCACATATATGCTTCAATGTAAACACTTGATCTACACATCCCCTATCCACTCTGAAACCTCCTTGCTCATCCGCAATCCTACATTCTGTCTTACCTCTAATTCTTTCAATTATAACCCTACAGTACACTTTTCCTGGTATACTCAGTAAACTTATTCCTCAGTAAACTTGTCCCCCTTCCCTTTACATAAAGGGACTATACATGCTCTCTGCCAATCCCTAGGTACCTTCCCCTCTTTCATACATTTATTAAACAAAAATACCAACCACTCCAACACTATATCCCCCCCCCCTGCTTTTAACATTTCTGTCATGATCCTGTCAGTTCCAGCTGCTTTACCCCCTTTCATTCTACATAATGCCTCATGCACCTCCCCCCCACTCACATCCTGCTCTTCTTCACTCCTAAAAGATGGTATACCTCCCTGGCCAGTGCATGAAATTACCGCTTCCCTTTCTTCGTCGACATTTAAAAGTTCCTCAAAATATTCTCGCCATCTACCCAAAACCTCCCTCTCCCCATCTACTAACTCCCCTACTCTGTTTTTAAGTGACAAATCCATTCGTTCTCTAGGCTTTCTTAACTTGTTTAACTCACTCCAAAATTTTTTCTTATTTTCATTAAAATTTCTTGACAGTGCCTCTCCCACTCTATCATCTGCTCTCCTTTTGCACTCTCTCACCTCTCTCTTTACCTTTCTTTTACTCTCTATATATTCTACTCTTCTTATAACACTTCTTTGTAAAAACCTCTCATAAGCTAACTTTTTCTCTTTTATCACACCCTTTACTTCATCATTCCACCAATCACTCCTCTTTCCTCCTGCACCCACCCTCCTATAACCACAAACTTCTGCCCCACATTCTAATACTGCATTTTTAAAACTATTCTTGCTCTTGTTTATTTCCACTTATCTCCATGGGGAAGTGATACAGAATTCTTCCTCCATATGCCATGCATGTCGTAAGAGGTGACTAAAATGCCAGGAGCAAGAGGCTAGTAACCCCTTCTCCTGCATACATTACTGAATTTAAGAGAGAAACTTTAGTTTTTCTTTTTAGGTCAACCTACCTCAGTGGGAAATGGCCAATTTGTTGAAAGGGGGAAAAATAAAGTAAATTTAAATATTTTTCATGTTCCAACATTCTAACACCTATGTATGTTTAATGTAATTTTACTGTGAAGTACATGAGAGTATGTAAGTCACTGAGGACTAAGGAATTTATTTATACTTTATAGAATATGACATTTTCAATGAGAGAAAAGACTGCTGAAAATTTGTGCACAATGTTATGGTTGACAGATCTTTTTCAATAAGATAATACAGTACTAAAAATAACTTACTATCCATGCTCATCAGGAATCTTTATGCCTTTAGAGTGTGGCTGAGGACCAACACCCACCCAGAAGTGTACTTCATTTCCAGTACCATCGTAAGACAAGTCTGAAATAAAAATGATCACTTCAAGCATACTCAAATATTTTTTTTTGTCTATCATTAATAAATGTTTAATGTTTTCCCTACATTTAGACAAGCTATTGGAATTACAAGAGACCATTAAATGTGGTCTCTTGTAATTCCAATAGCTATGCAGTATATAGCCTATACATTCACAGAGAAGATATGGCTCACGTATTCTGCCAAATGTTATGGGTTAATTTTACTCCACAATTTTTTATACTGCACTAAATGCGCCCTTGTTTTAGGTATGTCCTTCCTCCTACTCACCCACTGTTTAACCCGTAAACGGTCCAAATGTATATGTACGTTTTTACCGCTAGTGCCCCAAACGTATACTATATACGTTTTATTTTTCCTGCCTTCAAATCTGGCACGATTGGCCTGAGATGCCTTGTCAGCATAGAATGGGTCCTAACACTCAGTGTGCATGGTATTAAAAAAAATCTGGGACCACTTAGTACCCTGTGGGAGCACCAGTTCAAATGAGTGCCAGCTAGAGCAAACAGCACAGCAAACACCTGGGATTCACTAATGTCATGTAGTATTAACACTCCCATTTTAAGAGGAAAGTGATTTTTGACCCTGAGTTTAGTGGCTTTGAGGTGGATGTGGCTGCAAGTGGTAGAGGAAATATCAAAAAACCTCGATAATAACCCATGTGCAATATTTGTGCAACACCCTTTCAGAATGTCTTATAACCTATGCCCTAAGTCAAGAGAAACAATTCTGGCTGGCTGGCAGGCTGGCTGGCTGGCTGGCTGCCTGGCTGGATGACTGACTGACTGATTGGCTGGCTAGCTGGCCAGCTGCATGGTGGCCAGCTGTGTGGCTGGCCAGCTGCTGGCGGCCTGGCTCTATCTCCGCTTGTCTGTCTGCATCTACGTCTATCTCTGTCTCTCTATCTCTGTCTGTCTTTGTCTCTGTCTATCCCTGTCTATCTGCTTGTCTATCTCTGCCTCACAGGTACACATAAATACACATATACATTGTGTAAATTACCTAGGATAACCCAAAAAATCCAGACAAAGTGCTATACTCTGCTTGAAGATGTGAGTAAAGGTGATGACACAGTCTTGTGGCTCTCTCTCTGAGACAGCTAGATGGATAGACAGACAGACAGGGAGCTTGACAAACAGACAGATATGTTTGTGTACCAGCGAAAACAAAGGAGGGCGATGCTCATCTAACATCACCTCTAATCTTTTCTTATTTGCTGCACCCTCCCCCACCCTCGTGTATGCTCATCAAACGTCATCAGATGTTATCTCATCTTATCATGTCACTGTCAGGGGTGGACTTTGTTTTTCATGCTTCAAGGGAACTTATTATTTTATTATTATTATTATTATGTATTTTTCTTCTTCTCCTCCTCCTCCTCCTTCTTCTCCTCCTCCTTCTCCTCCTCCTCATCCTCATTACTATTATATACATACATCCATATATCCAAAATATTGCTGGGACATATACTTCGTATATATTCCAAGACAATAGTAAATGGCCAAGGCAGGTATAAATGTCCACCTGTCAGTGTGTTTGTGGCAATGTGAGTACAAATTCAGTACCTAATACTAGTGTCAGAACAAAGATTGGTTATGAAATGACAAGAACTACTATAAGTTGTAATTATCAGAACATGAAAATTATGTAAAATAATATGAAAAATAGAAAAAAAGGTATAGCAGCAACACTTTTGCAAGCGGCAGTGCTCCATGTTGCCATCAGGTGATCCCAAGTGCCAACTTTGTGGGCTCATATCTCGGTAAGTACTGACTCTAAATTTTTTTTATCCTATAACACTTAGAAAAATGTGCTTTTTTTTTCAATAAAAAAAAAAACGATTTTTTTTATTTTTCAAAATATTTGGGGCACTGGGGTAGTGAACGTATATATACGTTTGGACCGTTTACGGGTTAACAGTATGATAAAGCTTTTTCCCTAATAAGGCCATCAAGTGGAACACCTTTCTTTGTTTGCTTTACAATCCACATACAGTGGTACCTCGAGTTTCAAACCGCTCTCAACTCGACCAATTATGTAAGTGTATTATTGTAAGTGCTTTTGTATGTGTATTTTTGGGGATCTGAAACAGACTAATCCATTTTATATTATTCCTCATGGGAAAAAATTCATTCGGTAACAGCACTTGAACAGCCTTCTGCAACAAAGAAAGTTCGAAACTCGGGGTACCACTGTATTTAGTAAATGTTCTGTTTTATTTAGCTGTAATGACCTATTCTTCATTATTTTCACTGTAACACATTGAGGATCATTCAGTGTACAAACCTATGTCTTTGTCTCATTGTCTTGAACTGAATGAATCTATGACATGTGCACCATCCTTCAAATTCTAAGTTTATTTCCATATGATACACTGTTTTTACAGAAATTGGTGACATTTGATAATACATGTAGAAAGCCCATGGTTATACATAAAATTTCAGGCAAGCTTAAGCCTAACTTAAGACTTAATCTTAAAATAATCTTAAAATAATGATTCCTAACTAGTCACAAGTTTGCCAGTGATACTCCAATATAGAAACTATGTATTGTGCCAAAACAAAAGCATTCACATTGCTAAACTCACAAACTAGTATTTAGTCACTTAGTATTTAGTCAACTTACTCCACAATTTGTAATAATTTAGGGTTAAGAATTAATCTAAGTTTGCCCAAAATACCTAGCCTTGCTAGGTGTTCTAGTGGCCCCCTCTGTAATTAGTATTTTATCACATGTAAACCACACAATAACCAAAATCTGTAAACCCTGCATTGTAATCCTTGTAGAGAATAAACTTTGATTTGATTTGATTTGACTACAAGGGAAATATATAAATGTATACAAATAAGATTGATTCAATGAGTACAGTGGACCCTTGCCTAACAAATGCATTGCATAATGTTAAATCCACCTAACGAAGTGTTTGAGCGTAAAAATTTTGCCCCGCCTAATGATAAAAAACTCGCCCAACGTGATTCGTCCGGGACCTGTCCACGCTACCCCGTGGATGCCAGTGTTTACAAGCCAGCCAGTGCGGTCGCATCTACGCATACATTCGGTACATTTCACATTATCCCAGTGTTTTTAGTGCTTATAACTGCAAAATAAGTCACAATGGACCCCAAGAAAGCTTCTAAAAAGGGCAAGAATTAGTATGGAATTGAAAAAAAAGATTAAGGAAATGTTTGCAAAGTGGGTTGAACTGCAAACCTTTACAGGTGAAAATCACCCTGACACAGCTATTGCAAGCCGTGCTGGTAACTATTACAATGACAATGTTGTAGCCCCTTTTAGGCAAATCTTAAAGGAACGCGAGGTACAGAGCTCCATGGACAGATTTGTTATGCAACAGAGGTCCAGTGACTCTCAAGCTGGTCCTAGTGGCATTAAAAGAAGAAGGGAAGTAATCCCAGAAAAGGACTTGCTACCTCAAGTCCTCATGGAAGGGGATTCCCCTTCCAAACAATACCAACTTCCACCATCTCCCCTCCTCCCATCCCATCAATCATCACCAGATCTTCAATAAAGGTAAGTGTCATGTATTCTTTATTCAGTAGTGGTAATTGTGCATGTCTTCTTTTTTGGGTGTATAAAAATGTATATTTCATCTGGTAAAATTTTTTTTTCATACTTTGGGGGTATCAGGAACAGATTAATTTGATTTCCATTATTTCTTATGGGGAAAATTAACCCTTTGAGGGTTTTGGTCGTACTAGTACGTCTTACGCGTAGGGGTTTTTGACGTACTAGTACTCATAAATTCTAGCGGCCTCAAATCTAGTGGGAGAAAGCTGGTAGGCCTTCATATGAAAGAATGGGTCTATGTGGTCAGTGTGCACAGTCTAAAAAAAATCCTGCAGCACACAGTGCATAATGAGAAAAAAAAAAACTTTGACCATTTTTTTTAATAAATCAGCGACTTTGCAGTGTATTTTCGTATGGGTATTTATTGTTGTATTCTAGTTTTCTTGGTCTCATTTTATAGAATGGAAGACATTATTACAGAAATTGAGATGATTTTGACTGGTTTTACAAAGAAAGGTGCCTTGAAATTGAGCTCAAAGTAGCAGAAATGTTCGATTTTACCATACTTCAAAAGTAAACAAATCGTGCCAAGCGTGCAATACACGTCAACTGGTGAGTCTAATATTCTTTCACAAGTGCACCAATAATATTTATACCATTTTTACACTAATGCAGTAGTCTGCATAACAGTAAATCTTATATTTTATGTGAAAATAAAAATTCAAAGTGGAAAGCAAAAGAATATAAGAGGGGCCTTGAGACGTGACTAATGACTAGAGGAAATGTCATTTTAGTGCCAGGAATGTCTTTCTTGTTTATTCTGGACCCTATTCGGAAATTGGCACCTTTTGAAATTTGTGTGAAATTGGCAAAATTGCTAAATTCTGACCACTGTACTGGATAGTTGAATTTCATAAATGGGTGGTTTCTTGCACTCATTCGATAGAAAAAATGGAGTTCTAGCGAAATATTCATGTTTTTTGTCGACTAGTACAGTAAAATTGGCCGAAAATGGGGCTCAAAGTGGGCAAAAACGCCGATGCATAAACATTGCCGATACCGCTAACTTTGCGAGAGCATAATTCCGTAAGTTTTATATCAAATTTCAAACTTTTGGTGTCTTTAGGATCGGGAAAAGATTCTCTATCTTTTCATAAGATAAAATAATTTTTTTTTTTTTTTAAATTTGGCCGACCCTGAGAACGAGTTTCGGAGAGGGCCTGTCGACCCTCAAAGGGTTAATTTGGCTAACGATAATTTCGGCTAATAATGAGCTCTCAGGAACGGATTAATATTGTTAGGTGAGGGTCCACTGTATATAATAAATGCATGCATATGCAAGTAAATTAAGTACTACAGTAGACCATTACATTACACGGTAGTTACGTTCCTGATAACGCCATGTTAGATAAATCCGTGTTAGATAAACTGAAGAACTTATGGGAAAAATAAGGCTATGTTCGGGGAGCCCCAAAAAAGCCAAACAACTTTTTTTAGACCTCCAGATCTTACAAAAATAAAAGTGAATATGTAATTGTTGTTCATTGTTGTGATGTATTATGTTATACAGCTGACGGTAAAGCATCAGCTGCTCTAGACACCGTTTCAGACCACTGTCAAGTGTCCTCTTCAGTGAAGAAGTCTAACTTTAAGTCAGTAAAGTCAGTCAGTCACTAAGTCGGTCAGCCAGTAAGTCAGTTACTTAATTCAGTCAGTAAATGTCACTAAAGTCAGTCAGTCAAATCAGTCAGCAAATTCAGTCAAGTAAGTCAATCAAGTCAGTCAGTCAAGTCACTCAGTCAGTTATTCATTACACAAACTCATATATTTACCTCATTCTTTTTTTTTTTTTTTTTTCAACAAGTCGGTCGTCTTCCACCGAGGCAGGGTGACCCAAAAAAGAAAGAAAATCCCCAAAAAGGAAATACTTTCATCATCATTCAACACTTTCACCACACTCACACATTATCACTGCTTTTGCAGAGGTGCTCAGAATACAACAGTTTAGAAGCATATACATATAAAGATACACAACATATCCCTCCAAACTGCCAATATCCCAAACCCCTCCTTTAAAGTGCAGGCATTGTACTTCCCATTTCCAGGACTCAAGTCCGACTATATGAAAATAACCGGTTTCCCTGAATCCCTTCACTAAATATTACCCTGCTCACACTCCAACAGATCGTCAGGTCCCAAGTATCATTCGTCTCCATTCACTCCTATCTAACACGCTCATGCACGCTTGCTGGAAGTCCAAGCCCATCGCCCACAAAACCACCTTTACCCCCTCTTTCCAACCCTTTCGAGGACGACCCCTACCCCTCTATCCTTCCCCTATAGATTTATATGCTCTCCATGTCATTCTACTTTGATCCATTCTCTCTAAATGACCAAACCACCTCAACAACCCCTCTTCTGCCCTCTGACTAATGCTTTTAATAACTCCACACCTTCTCCTAATTTCCACACTCCACACTGAAGCAATGTAAAAAGAGAGCAAATGAGAGAGTGGGTGAGATGTTATCAACAAATTTTGTTGAAAATAAGAAAAAGTTTTGGAGTGAGATTAACAAGTTAAGAAAGCCTAGAGAACAAATGGATTTGTCAGTTAAAAATAGGAGAGGAGAGTTATTAAATGGAGAGGTAGAGGTATTGGGAAGATGGAAGGAATATTTTGAGGAATTGTTAAATGTTGATGAAGATAGGGAAGCTGTGATTTCGTGTATAGGGCAAGAGGAATAACATCTTGTAGGAGTGAGGAAGAGCCAGTTGTGAGTGTGGGGGAAGTTCGTGAGGCAGTAGGTAAAATGAAAGGGGGTAAGCAGCCGGATTGATGGATAAAGATAGAAATGTTAAAAGCAGGTGGATATAGTTTTGGAGTGGTTGGTGCAATTATTTAATAAATGTATGGAAGAGGGTAAGGTACCTAGGGATTGGCAGAGAGCATGCATAGTTCCTTTGTATAAAGGCAAAGGGGATAAAAGAGAGTGCAAAAATTATAGGGGATAAGTCTGTTGAGTGTACCTGGTAAAGTGTAATGGTAGAGTTATAATTGAAAGAATTAAGAGTAAGACGGAGAATAGGATAGCAGATGAAACAAGGAGCTTTAGGAAAGGTAGGGGTGTGTGGACCAGGTGTTTACAGTGAAACATATAAGTGAACAGTATTTAGATAAGGCTAAAGAGGTCTTTGTGGCATTTATGGATTTGGAAAAGGCGTATGACAGGGTGGATAGGGGGGCAATGTGGCAGATGTTGCAAGTGTATGGTGTAGGAGGTAGGTTTACTGAAAGCAGTGAAGAGTTTTTTACGAGGATAGTGAGGCTCAAGTTAGAGTATGTAGGAAAGAGGGAAATTTTTTCCCAGTAAAAGTAGGCCTTAGACAAGGATGTGTGATGTCACCGTGGTTGTTTAATATATTTAAGATGGGGTTGTAAGAGAAGTAAATGCGAGGGTCTTGGCAAGAGGCGTGGAGTTAAAAGATAAAGAATCACACACAAAGTGGGAGTTGTCACAGCTGCTCTTTGCCGATGACACTGTGCTCTTGGAGATTCTGAAGAGAAGTTGCAGAGATTGGTGGATGAATTTGGTAGGGTGTGCAAAAGAAGAAAATTAAAGGTGAATACAGGAAAGAGTAAGGTTATGAGGATAACAAAAAGATTAGGTGATGAAAGATTGAATATCAGATGGAGGGAGAGAGTATGGAGGAGGTGAACGTATTCAGATATTTGGGAGTGGACGTGTCAGCGGATGGGTCTATGAAAGATGAGGTGAATCATAGAATTGATGAGGGAAAAAGAGTGAGTGGTGCACTTAGGAGTCTGTGGAGACAAAGAACTTTGTCCTTGGAGCAAAGAGGGAATGTATGAGAGTATAGTTTTACCAACGCTCTTATATGGGTGTGAAGCGTGGGTGATGAATGTTGCAGCGAGGAGAAGGCTGGAGGCATGGAGATGTCATGTCCTGAGGGCAATGGTGGTGTGAATATAATGCAGAGAATTCGTAGTTTGGAAGTTAGGAGGAGGTGCGGGATTACCAAAACTGTTGTCCAAGGGCTGAGGAAGGGTTGTTGAGGTGGTTCGGACATGTAGAGAGAATGGAGCGAAACAGAATGACTTCAAGAGTGTATCAGTCTGTAGTGGAAGGAAGGCGGGTAGGGGTCGGCCTAGGAAGGGTTGGAGGGAGGGGTAAAGGAGGTTTTGTGTGCGAGGGCTTGGACTTCCAGCAGGCATGCGTGAGCGTGTTTGATAGGAGTGAATGGAGACAAATGGTTTTTAATACTTGACGTGCTGTTGGAGTGTGAGCAAAGTAACATTTATGAAGGGATTCAGGGAAACCGGCAGGCCGGACTTGAGTCCTGGAGATGGGAAGTACAGTGCCTGCACTCTGAAGGAGGGGTGTTAATGTTGCAGTTTAAAAACTGTAGTGTAAAGCACCCTTCTGGCAAGACAGTGATGGAGTGAATGATGGTGAAAGTTTTTCTTTTTCGGGCCACCCTGCCTTGGTGGGAATCGGCCGGTGTGATAATAAATAAAAAATAATAAATTTACACCACACATTGCCCTTAGACAGGACATCTCCACTGCCTCCAACCGTCTCCTCGCTGCTGCATTTACCACCCCAAGCTTCACATCCATATAAGAGTGTTGGTACTACTATACTTTCATACATTCCCTTCTTTGCCTCCATAGATAACGTTTTTTGACTCCACATATACCTCAACGCACCACTCACCCCTTTTTTTTCCCCATCAATTCTATGATTAACCTCATCCTTCATAAATCCATCCTCCGACACGTCACCCCCAAGTATCTGAAAACATTCACTTCTTCCATACTCCTCCTCCCCAATTTGATATCCAATTTTTTTTTTATCTAAATCATTTGATACCTCATCACCTTACTCTTTTCTATGTTCATTTTAACTTTCACCTTTACAAACTTTCTAAAACTCACCCATAACCTTTGAAATTTTTTCTTTAGAATCCCCCCAAAAAGCACAGTATCATCAGAAAAAAAGAAAACGTGTAATTTCCCCTTTTGAATTTGATTCCCAAATTTTATCCCACCCCCCTCCCGAACACCCAGCATTTTTTTCTTTTTCAACCCCCTCTATAAAATATTTAAAAAACATGGGGACATTACAATCCCGTCTAAACCCCACTTTTTTGGGAAGTATTCTCCTCTCTTCTACACACCCTAAGTAGCCTCACTATCCCCATAAAAGCTTTTACGCATTTAGTAACTTACCACCCATTCCATATATTGCAACATCGCACATTGCTCCTCATCCCCTCTATCAATGCCTTTTCTAAATCCATAAATGCAATAAAAACTTCCCTACCTTTATCTAAATATGTTCACATATATGCTTAAAATGTAAACACTTGATCTACCATCCCCAAACCCACTCTGAAGCCTCTTTGCTCATCCGCAATTCTACATTCTGTCTTACCCTAATTCTTTCAATTATAACTCTACCGTATACTTTTCCTGGTATACTCAGAAAAACTTTTTCCCCTCATAATTTTTACAATCTCTTTTGCCCCCTTTCCCTTTATATAAAGGGACTATACATGCTCCCCGCCAATCCTAGGTCCCTTCCCCTTTTCATATATTTATTAAACAAAAGTACCAACCACCCAACACTATACCCCCCCCTTTGCTTTTAACATTTCTGTCATGATCCCATCAGTTCCAGCTGCTTTACCCCCCTTTCATTCTACGTAATGCCTCATGTACCTCCACCACACTTACATTCTGCTCTTCTTCACTCCTAAAAGATGGTATACCTCCCTGGCCAGTGCATGAAATTACCGCCTCCCTTTCTTCCTAAAACTTTTAAAAAAGTTCCTCAAAATATTCTCGCCATCTACCTAATACCTCCCTCTCCCCATCTACTAACTCCCCTACTCTGTTTTTCACAGACAAATCCATGCTTTCCCTAGGCTTTCTTAACTTGTTTAACTCACTCCAAAAATTTTCTTATTTTCATTAAAATTTCTTGATAGGGGCCTCTCCCACTCTTTCATCTGCTCTCCTTTTGCACTCTCTCACCACTCTCTTCACCTTTCTTTTACTCTCCATATACTCTGCTCTTCTTATAACACTTCTGCTTTGCAAAAACCTCTCGTAAGCTACCTTTTTCTCTTTTATCACACCCTTTACTTCATCATTCCACCAATCACTCCTCTTTCCTCCTGCCCCCACCCTCCTATAACCACAAACTTCTGCCCCACATTCATTCTTTTTAATTGTACAAAATGATGTTTCATTATGGCCACAGGCTATCTTTTGTCTAATATCTCTATTTTTTTCTTTAACTCTAAGACTTAAATGCTTATATCTTTTCTTGCCACTTTCAGCAACACTGGTATGCCTACTGGGTGCCATGATTGCCTGGCAGATACACGATATAGCAATTAAAAGATCAAAGCACAATTCACAAACACGGGTAGCTCCTAGGTAGCATTTGTACTGGACACGTGCTCATGAAGGCTGGGATGGGGGTAGCGGGTGTATCAGGTGGCAGGGATGGCGGGAGGTCTTCCCTGCTGACCCACAACAAAACGGCAGCTTGAGCTGGGGAAATTTTTTTTCGTGCTCACAAACGGAACCATGTAAAGTCAATTTTACAAAGTGTTGTATAAAACTGTGCCACAATTTTTCAATAGTGCAATAACCAAAACGTGGCAACTAAATCTGTGTAATATAATGGTCTACTGCATATCAATGTACATGAATATAAGAAAAATTATTTGGGTTATAGTCTAGTGCCCCTCACAGAAGGTTCCTTGATGTTGGTGAGGGGCTCTTGATTTAGGGAATTGGATCTGTGTTCCAGTTTCCCGAATTAAGCCCAAATGCCTTCCACATTCCCCCCCCAGGTGCTGTATAATCCTATGGGTTTAGCACTTCCCCCTTGATTATAATAATAATAATAATATAGTCTAGTGGGTTTATAGGAACAATTTTTTTTAACATCAGATGACATTTATTGGTAGATAAAAGACTGTTGAGTAGACTTCAGGATGTACATGTTTATAGAGGGGCCACAGATATATCAGATCACTTTTTAGTTGTAGCTACACTGAGAGTAAAAGGTAGATGGGATACAAGGAGAATAGAAGCATCAGGGAAGAGAGAGGTGAAGGTTTATAAACTAAAAGAGGAGGCCGTTAGGGTAAGATATAAACAGCTATTGGAGGATAGATGGGCTAATGAGAGCATAGGCAATGGGGTCGAAGAGGTATGGGGTAGGTTTAAAAATGTAGTGTTAGAGTGTTCAGCAGAAGTTTGTGGTTACAGGAAAGTGGGTGCGGGAGGGAAGAGGAGCGATTGGTGGAATGATGATGTAAAGAGAGTAAGTAGTAAGGGAGAAAAAGTTAGCATATGAGAAGTTTTTACAAAGTAGAAGTGATGCAAGGAGGGAAGAGTATATGGAGAAAAAGAGAGAGGTTAAGAGAGTGGTGAAGCAATGTAAAAAGAGAGCAAATGAGAGAGTGGGTGAGATGTTATCAACAAATTTTGTTGAAAATAAGAAAAAGTTTTGGAGTGAGATTAACAAGTTAAGAAAGTCTAGAGAACAAATGGATTTGTCAGTTAAAAATAGGAGAGGAGAGTTATTAAATGGAGAGTTAGAGGTATTGGGAAGATGGAGGGAATATTTGAGGAATTGTTAAATGTTGATGAAGATAGGGAAGCTGTGATTTCGTGTATAGGACAAGGAGGAATAACATCTTGTAGGAGTGAGGAAGAGTCAGTTGTGAGTGTGGGGAAGTTCGTGAGGCAGTAGGTAAAATGAAAGGGGGTAAGGCAGCCGGGATTGATGGATAAAGATAGAAATGTTAAAAGCAGGTGGGGATATAGTTTTTGGAGTGGTTGGTGCAATTATTTAATAAATGTATGGAAGAGGGTAAGGTACCTAGGGATTGGCAGAGAGCATGCATAGTTCCTTTGTATAAAGGCAAAGGGGATAAAAGAGAGTGCAAAAATTATAGGGGGATAAGTCTGCTGAGTATACCTGGTAAAGTGTATGGTAGAGTTATTATTGAAAGAATTAAGAGTAAGATGGAGAATAGGATAGCAGATGAACAAGGAGGCTTTAGGAAAGGTAGGGGGTGTGTGGACCAGGTGTTTACAGTGAAACATATAAGTGAACAGTATTTAGAAAAGGCTAAAGAGGTCTTTGTGGCATTTATGGAATTGGAAAAGGCGTATGACAGGGTGGATAGGGGGGCAATGTGGCAGATGTTGCAAGTGTATGGTGTAGGAGGTAGGTTACTGAAAGCAGTGAAGAGTTTTTACGAGGCTAGTGAGGCTCAAGTTAGAGTGTGTAGGAAGGAGGAAAATTATTTCCCAGTAAAAGTAGGCCTTAGACAAGGATATGTGATGTCACCGTGGTTGTTTAATATATTTATAGATGGGGTTGTAAGAGAAGTAAATGCGAGGGTCTTGGCAAGAGGCGTGGAGTTAAAAGATAAAGAATCACACACAAAGTGGGAGTTGTCACAGCTGCTCTTTGCTGATGACAATGTGCTCTTGGGAGATTCTGAAGAGAAGTTGCAGAGATTGGTGGATGAATTTGGTAGGGTGTGCAAAAGAAGAAAATTAAAGGTGAATACAGGAAAGGGTAAGGTTATGAGGATAACAAAAAGATTAGTGATGAAAGATTGAATATCAATTGGAGGGAGAGAGTATGGAGGAGGTGAATGTATTCAGATATTTGGGAGTGGACGTGTCAGCGGATGGGTCTATAAAAGATGAGGTGAATCATAGAATTGATGAGGGGAAAAGAGTGAGTGGTGCACTTAGGAGTCTGTAGAGACAAAGAACTTTGTCCTTAGAGGCAAAGAGGGGAATGTATGAGAGTACAGTTTTACCAACGCTCTTATATGGGTGTGAAGCATGGGTGATGAATGTTGCAGCGAGGAGAAGGCTGGAGGCAGTGGAGATGTCATGTCTGAGGCAATGTGTGGTGTGAATATAATGCAGAGAATTCGTAGTTTGGAAGTTAGGAGAGGTGCGGGATTACCAAAACTGTTGTCCAGAGGGCTGAGGAAGGGTTGTTGAGGTGGTTTTGGACATGTAGAGAGAATGGAGCGAAACAGAATGCTTCAAGAGTGTATCAATCTGTAGTGGAAGGAAGGCGGGGTAGGGTTCGGCCTAGGAAAGGTTGGAGAGAGGGGGTAAAGGAGGTTTTGTGTGCGAGGGGCTTGGACTTCCAGCAGGCATGCGTGAGCGTGTTTGATAGGAGTGAATGGAGACAAGTGATTTTTAATACTTGACGTGCTGTTGGAGTGTGAGCAAAGTAACATTTATGAAGGGGTTCAGGGAAACCGGCAGGCCGGACTTGAGTCCTGGAGATGGGAAGTACAGTGCCTGCACTCTGAAGGAGGGGTGGTAATGTTGCAGTTTAAAAACTGTAGTGTAAAGCACCCTTCTGGCAAGACAGTGATGGAGTGAATGATGGTGAAAGTTTTTCTTTTTCGGGCCACCCTGCCTTGGTGGGAATCGGCCAGTGTGATAATAATAATAATAATGACATTCAATTCAAGAACTCAAATTCTCAAAGCAGCAACACCACTCCTAACAAAGTTATAATTCTTCCCAACAGCCAGGTTGCACTGAATGTTTCTAAAGTACTTTCACAAGCTAACACCAGAGCTGCCATCGCTTCCAGCGCTTCAATAAAGGATCTAACCAGGCCAAAATCAAAGCATCACGAACCAGTCAACACGGGGGTTTCACTATACCCTATGGAGGCTGCGACAAGATTTATGTAAGTGAAACAGCAAGAAACCTCGACACCCGCCTCAATGAACACATTTATGCATGTAGGAACGATAACTTGAACAATGCTTGTGTACAAAACCGAAATTCCACCATTCATCTCAAGAAATTCAGGAACGCCCAATTAGTGATCAAAGAAACTAATTTCTGCATATGCAAGTGCCTTGAATCAGCACTAATTGCTGTTTCTAATACAATTAAATAAAACAAAGGCAGCTTCACCATCTCTGAAGTCTTAGCAAGAATCCTCCTGAAAACAGTAAACCCTGCCATCACATTGTCTCTCCTGTTGATACTACACAAGCACATTACAGAGAATGAACACTGAAACAGGCCTTCTCTATTCAGCCTCCAACAGAAATATTTGTCTAACCTATTTTTATGTTAACCAAGTAATAGCTTTTATATTCATTTTACTCATGTGCAAGTTAATTGTTCTACCATATTGTATTACTACTACTACTACTACTACAACTTATATCACTACTACCACTAGTACTGCACCTCACTCTGAACCTATATATACCCTGTGTCCATGTACTGTTTGTAACGGCTTGATAAAGCTCCTGGAGAGCGAAACATTGCCACAATAAAAATGTCACATTAGTTGCACTTGTGTCCTTTTACTTTACATTTTTTCTTTTTCTTTAAACACACCGGCCGTATCCCACCGAGGCGGGGTGGCCCAAAAGGAAAAACGAAAGTTTCTCCTTTTACATTTAGTAATATATACAGGAGAAAGGGTTACTAGCCCCTTGCTCCTGGCATTTTAGCTGCCTCTTACAACACACATAGCTTATGGAGGAAGAATTCTGTTCCACTTCCCCATGGAGGTAAGAGGAAATAAACAAGAACAAGAAGTAGTAAGAAAATAGAAGAAAACCCAGCGGGGTGTGTATATATGAGCTATGTGTAGAAAGAAATTTGGTAATAAGTAATACATATTTTATGAAAAAGAGGATAAATAAATATAAAAGGTATGATGTAGCACGTAATGAAAGTAGTTTGTTAGATTATGTATTGGTGGATAAAAGGTTGATGGGTAGGCTCCGGGATGTACATGTTTATAGAGGGGCAACTGATATATCGGATCATTATTAGTGAAGCTTGGGTGGTAAATGCAGCAGCGAGGAGACGGTTGGAGGCAGGGGAGATGTCTTTTTTAAAGGGCAATTGTGGGGTAAATTATGCAGAAAATTGGGGTTGGGGAAATTTAGGAAAAGGTGTGATTTTAATAAAAGTTTTAGTAAAAGGGGCAAAGGGGGGTTGTTGGGGGGGTTTGGGTCTTTTTAGAAAAATGGATCAAAGTAAAATGACAGGAAAGCATAAAATCTAAGGGGAAGGAAGGGGGGGTAGCGGTCGTCCTCGAAAGGGTTGGAGAGAGGGGGTAAAGGGGGTTTTGGGGGAAAGGGGGCGGGGTTTCCAGCAAGCGTTTTTGAGCGTGTTGTAGGAGTGAAGGAGACAAAGGGATTGGGCCCGACGATCTTTTTGGGAGTGGAGCGGGGAAATTTTGTGAAGGGATTCAGGGAAACCGGTTATTTTCATATAGTCGGACTTGAGTCCGGGAAAGGGGAAGTAAATCCCTGACTTTAAAGGGGGGTTTGGGATTTGGGCATTTTGGAGGATAGTTGGAAATTTATATGTTATGCTTCTAAACTTTTGTATTCTGAGCACCTCTGCAAAAGCATGATAATTGGAGTGGGGTAAAGTGTTGAATGATGATGAAAGTATTTTTTTTGGGATTTTCTTTTTTTTTTGGGTCACCCTCCCCTGGGGGGAACGGCCGCTTGTTGAAGAAGAAAAAGAAAAAAAAAAAAAAAAAAAAGTTACGTTAGAGTAAGAGGTAATGGAAAAAAGAGGAAGGTGGAAACAACAAAAAGGGGGAGGGTGAAGTGTATAAAAAGGGAGGAGGAAGTTCGGGGAGATAAAAGCACTTTGCAAAAGGTGGGCTATGAAAAGAGAGTATGGGGGTTGAGGAGGTTGGAATAGTTTTTAAAAAATGCAGTATTAAAGGGGGGCAGAATTTTTTGGGTTTAGGAGGGTGGGGGCAGGGGAAAGGGGGTGATTGTGGAAGAAAGTAAAGGTGTGATAAAAAAAAAAAAAGGTATTTATAAAGGGGTTTTTTTACAAAGCAGAAGTTTATAAAAAAGAGCGAGTATAGGGAGAGAAAAGAAAGGTGAAAGATGGGGAGGTGCAAAAAAGGGAGCAGATGAAGTGGGAGAGGCCTGTCAAAAAATTTTTAAATGAAAAAAAAAAAATTTTTGGAGTATTAAAAAACTTAAGAAACCTAGGGAAAATGGATTTTCAGTTAAAAACAGAGTAGGGGAGTTAGTAATGGGGAAGGGAGGTATCTGGAAGGGCGGAATATTTTGAGGAACTTTTAATTTTGAGGAAAAAGGGAGGGGGAATTTCATGCATTCCAGGGAGGTATACCATCCTTTAGGAGTGAAAAAAAGGCAAATTAAGGTGGTGGAGGTACGTGAGGCTTTTCGTAGAAGAAAGGGGTAAAGCAGCGGGAACGAGGGGATCATGACCATGTTAAAATGGGGGGGGTATATTTGGAGTGGTTGGTACTTTATTTAAAAAATGTAGAAAGAGGGGAAGGTACCTAGGATTGGCAAAGTTTTATAGTCCCTTTTAAAAGGGGAAAGGGGACAAAAGAATGTAAAAAATTTAGGGGAAATAAGTTTATGAGTATAAAAGGAAAATATAGGGTGGGGTTAAAATTTTAAAGAATTAGAGGAAAGAAGAAGTAGATTGCGGAACAGGGAGGCTTCAAGGGGTAGGGATGTGTAGTTTAAAGTTTTTTACATTGAGAAATAAGTAAAAACAGTATTAGATAAAGGTGGGGAAGTTTTATTGCATTTATGGATTTAAAAAAGGCAAATGATAGAGTGGATAGAGGAGAAATGTGGCAATTTTGCAATACTGTATATGGAATAGGGGGAAAGTTACTAAATGCGTAAAGAGCTTTTATGGGTAGTGAGGTCGGGTTGGGGTGTGTAGAAAAGGGAAATACTTCCCGTAAAATGGGTCTTAACGGGGAGTTAAGTCCCCATGGTTGTTAATATTTTTATAGGGGGTTGAAAAGAAGAAAATGCTAGCGTGTTCGGGGGGGTGGGATTAAATTATGGGGAATCAAATTGAAAAGGGGAAAATTGCACAGTTATTTTTTTGTGATGAACTTGCTTATGGGAGTTTTAAAAAAAATTCAAAGTTAGGGGATGAGTTTGAGAATGTGTGAAAAAGGTAGAAAGTTGAAAGTGAACATAGAAAAGAGTAAAGGAGAGGGATAAAATATTTAGAAAAGAAAAATTGGATATCAAATTTGGGGGAGGAGGAGATGGAAGAATGAATGTTTTCAGATACTTGGGAGTTCGTGTCAGCGGATGGATTTTGAAGGATGGGGTTTAATCATAAAATTTGATGGGGGAAAAAATGAGTGGTGCGTTGAGGTATATGTGGAGTCAAAAACGTTATCTATGGAGGAAAAGAAGGGAATGTATGAAATATAGTAGTACCAACCCCTTTTATATGGATGGAAGCGGGGTGGTAAATCAGCAGCGGGGGAAGGGTTGGGGGGCAGTGGAGATTGCTGCTAAGGAATGTGGGGTGTAAATATTATGCAAAAAATTTGGGAGTGTGAAAATTAGGAAAAGGGTGTGGGTTAATAAAGCTTAGCAAGGGCAAAAAGGGGGGGTTTTTGAGGGGGTTTTGGTCTTTTTAGGGAAATGGTCAAAGTAGAATGACAGGAAAGCAAAAAATCTATAGGGGAAGGAAGGAGGGGTAGGGGTCGTCCTGAAAGGGGTTGGGAAAAGGGGGGGTAAAGGAGGTTTTTGGGCGAGGGGTTGGGATTTCCAGAAAGCGTGCATGAGCGTGTTTTGTAGGAGTAATGGACCGAATGATATTTGGGGACCTGACAATCTGTTGGAGTGTGAAGATAATATTTAGGAAGGGTTCGGGGAAAAACCGGTTTATTTTCATTTTGTGGGACTTGATCCGGGGAAATGGGAATAAATGCCTGCATTTTAAAGGGAGGGTTTGGGGAAATTTTGACAGTTTGGGGGGATATGTTGTGTATTTTTAAATATATGCTTCAAAAAAGTTGTATTCTGAGCACCTCTGCAAAAGCGTGAAATGTGTGAGTGGGGTGAAATTTTTTGAATAAGAGAATCATTTTTTTTTGGGGGATTTTTTTTTTTTTTTTTGGGTCACCCCCCCTGGGGGGGAAGGGCCAAATTTTGTTGGAAAAAAAAAAAAAAAAAAACGTATTGAGTGGACCTAAGTTAGTAAAGTACAAGACCTGAAACCTTGGTGTTTTGGACGAAAAAATGGAACCAGCAATTTTTCCCATCATGAAAAAAACAATTACAGGTTTTCGTTTTACACTCATTTGGCAGGACGGTATACCTACTCCCTGGGTTTTTATTTACATATTGTCAAATTCTCCCAAACTTATTAAAAGGGTATAATGAACGTGATGGGGGAACCGGCCCCAAGGTCGAAGGTTGAGGGCGTAAATTTTTTGGCACTTTTTTTTGTTTCCGGGCTTGCCTTCAGTACAAATGATCAAAATCCAAAAATCCCTTTCAGATCCATTCCATCAGTGTTAAACTACACTTGGGAGGGGATCCCAAATTTTTCCCTTTGGGGAGTGAGGTTCCTTTCCGCAAGGTATGGTGAACAAAGCGACTGGAGGGCGTTCCCAAAATCCAGGGGGGCATTTTCCCCGTTTTTTCTTATGAGCACACTGACCATGTAGGCCTCCCCACCCTTCCATGCAAAATTTGAAGCCCTAGAATTTGGCTAGCTACCTTAAAACCTGGTTTAGTCGTAGTTCTATGGCATGGGCCCCGAAAGGGTTAAGATTAGTCTGCCCAAAATGCACACATGCAGGGGGGGCCTTTCTTTGTGCTCAACAATATTTTATTTTTACAGTGCACAAAGAAAAAAAATTTGTTTTGTTTATAACTACTACAAAGAGTGGGAACAGCATGATTACGAAAATGGCAATATCTTTTAAACCACACATTTACCCCCAAAGTTTTTTCCCTCTTTTGAAAAGTGACCAAACCCCATGAAGTGGGGAAATGAGATAAAGTAACTAACAAAGATTTGTTGACATTTCACTTCATTATACTGCAAAACACAGAGGCAAAGAACCACTTGACATGGAAAAAAAAATAATGTATACAATACAGGTCGAGACATATGGGGGAGTTCCTCACACCCCCCGTCCCGTTAACCTTCATAAAAAGGTCCCGGGGGGTTTTCAAATTTTTGGGGTCGACCTGGGAATGGTCAATACACAAAATACTGGGGAAATCGAAAGTGTCTCAAAAACCAACGTGCCCCATCTTTTCCCAAAGCACACGGCAAATGAATCACGAAAGCTGCAAGGCTAAACCTAACCTAAAACCCGGGATATTTCAGCTAATGGCAGGCTTCAATTCCCCCCTAGCCAAGATGACAAGCTCAGGGAATGAAGTTTTGTTATAATTTTGGACTTTTCAACATTTGCCCCAAAAATTTTTAAATTTTTTAACAATGAGACAAATTAAAAATTAAAAAAAAAAAAAAAAAAATAGTATACACAACCTACTAATTTTAATTTTGTATAATCTCAGAAGGAACCCAGGAACCCCCTGTTCTAATTTAAAAAATTTAAAATTCCAACTGATCAATGAAAATCGAACAATTGTTTTTTTCTAAAAATTACAGTAGACTTGATAAATTAACACATGTGCAACACTTGGGTATCTTTTAAAAGGAAAAAGTTTTGCCTCAAGTGGCTTAAATCATCCATACAAAGGGAAAAGGTGAAGAAAAGCATAGTTTTTAGTAACTCCCCAGCCCTTTAGGGCGTGTGGTCCCTCCATCAATCTTTAAAAGAAATTTCGGCATATCTGTGGGGGAAGTGCCAATACCCTAGGGAGGGGGAAGGGGCAACAGTCATAGTGGTATCACTTTGTCCAATGTGGAATAGGGCTGCCCAAGGTTTTTGGGAAGGAAGAATTTTCTGTATTAAAACCCCGTGTTGCCCATAGACAGGGTGTAAAAAGTTTTGCCACGTGGGCAAAATTTCCTCATTAAAGATACCCAAGTTTTGCACTGTGTTAATTTATCAACTTGTCGGTTTTCTGAACCATTCTTTTCAGTACAGATCTGTAAAAGATTATCCTTTCACTGCCACCTTCTATAATTGGCTTTGAAACAATAAATTTTGACATCCTGCTTAACTTTCACCCGTCTTGGAGGGGAGCTTGTTGAGAATTATCTTTTGGGGGGCCAAACCCCCCCTTTGGGAAAGTAAATGTCACCAAAAGTCCTGGGAAAATAAGCAAAAACCAGTATTCATTTGTCATGTTTATTTTTCATAACTTTCCCCAACCACTTTTACATGAGCAAAGCTAAACACACCAGCAAAAAGAGCTGGGGCAAAAAAGGGAGGTTTTTAATGGGGCGGATGAGTGCAGTTTAAAAAAATGACTGGTAATTAACAATAACAAAAAAAAGGGGAAATAAAACCCTGACTGGAAAAAGATACACAAAAAACCCCACAATTAAAAAGAGAAGCTTTCGACGACGTTTTTGGTCCGACTTGGACCATTTACAAAGTCACACTAAAACCCGAAGTGAGCGGACGGTAATATAGGCAGGAAAAAGGTTTGGGGGTGGAGAAAAGAGTATTTGTGGAGTAGCATGAGTATAGTAAGGAGTGGGATGGGGTACTCCCTACCTCTTCTACACTACTACTGATAAATTTAAACACATGTGGGGTCTGGTTTTTCTTTGTTGTGGGGTTTCGCCATCCAGTGGCTGGCTGGATGCCGAAACGCTACGATAGGGATGCCCGGGTTTGCGCATGTGTCTTAATTTCATCTTTTCGTATTTTTAACCATTCTTTTTACTATATACTACTGCCCCCACCATTTCCCGCCTATATATAGCCTCCCGCCCACTTTGTTAGTGTGACTTTGTAAAAAGGTCCAAGTCGACCGAAACGCGTCTAAGCTTTTCTCTTTTCTGTGCGGGTTAAATTTTTGCATCTTTTCCTCACGGGATTGTGCCCTTTTTTGTTTTTAGGGTTTTTTAATCAGTGAAGAGTCTTTACGAGGATTGAGGTTCAGGTTAGAGTATGTAGGGGAAGGGAGATATTTCTCAGTAAAAGAGACTTTTAAGGGATTGTGATGTCACCATGGTTCTTCAATAATTTATAGAGGAGTTGTAAAGAAAAGAATGTCGGTTGGGGAAGAGGTGTGGGGCTAAAAAATTTAAATCTAAAAACAAAGTGGGGGTTTTCACATTGCTCTTTGCCCGATGACACTGGCTTTTGGGAGATTCTGAAGAGAATTGCAAAAGGGTTGGGTTTGATTTGGTAGGGGAGTAAAAGAAGGAAAACAAAAGTGAATACGGAAAAAATAAGGTGATTAGGGTAACAAAAAAATTGGTAAAGAAGATTGGATACAGACGGGGGGAGAAGTTATGGAGATAATGTATTCAGATATTTGGGGGTGGACATTCAGCAGAATGTCTATAAAGAAGTGAATCAAGAACTGCGAGGGGGGAAAAGGGGAGTGTCCGAGGATCTGTGGAAAAAAAAAACTTTATCCATGAAAAAAAGAAGGGGAAAATGAAGCGTTATACCAATGCTCTTTTATGGGGGTGAGGCAGATTTTTGGGAAAGTTTTCAAAAAGGGAGAAGGCTGGAGGCAGTGGGATTTATAGAGGCAAGGGGGTGGTTGAATTAAGCAAAACTGTAACCATTTTTGGGGGTTAAAAGGAGGTGGAGGGTTACCAAAACTTTATCCAGAGGCTGGGAGGGGGTTTCTGGAAAGGTCTGGACTGTGAAGGAGGGAAATAAATTTGAAGACTTTAAAGTGTATAAATCTGTAGGGAGGGAAGGTGGGGAGGGTCGGCAAGGAAAGTTTTGGGGTAGGGGGGTAAAAGAGGTTTTGCGTGCGAGGGGGTTGGACTTCCCAAAAAGCGGTTTTGAATGTGTCAGAGAGGGGCAAATAGAGCAAAAGGTTTTTAAAAATTTAAGTGCTGTTGGGTGAAGCAAGGTAACATTTGGGGGGATTTTTGGGAAAATGGGAGGCCGGACTTGATTCCGGGGATGGGATTACGTGCCACACTCTGAAGGAGGGGGATTAATGTTGAGGTTTTTATAACTAGTGTAAGCATGCCTCGGCAAGACAGTGATGGAGGATATAAAATTTTTTTTTTTTGGGGGACTGCCTTGGTGGCAATGGCCAATGTGTAAAAAAAAAAATAGCCACAAAATCAGTGGCTGCACAGAGCATATACCTCAATTAGTCTTCAAATTTTTCCCCGGATTTTCAGTGTTTTGTGCAACTTTTTTTAACGTATTAAATAAAGTGCAAATTTAAAAATGGTTCTAAAGCGGTGGTGGGGCTAAAAAAAGTGTGGTCCTCACGTTAAAAAAGAAACTTGAACAAAAAGGAAGGTGGGGTGTGGGGCCAGCCTTTCTACCATAAAAAATTAAATAAAAATTTCGTCTGCTAATTATGATCATAAAAAAAAAAATTTATAATTCAGAATCTACAGATTTTATTTTTTTTTTTTATTTTTTATTAATTTTAACATGATACATAGAAGACAAGGGAAAAAAAAGTGGTTAAGTGTAAATGCCAAAAACCCCCTTGTAGCAGAGCATTATGGGGGAGGCTTTAAAATTAACTTTAAAATTAAATAACAATGTACATTTTTGGTAAACATTTTTGTAAAAAATAAAAATTAACACAAATGATATTTCAAAGACAAGGGCAACTGTCTTTTCATGTTGTGTGCATTCGTAGAAGGGGGTATTCTGTGTGACAGATGCTCCCCACCCCCTATTAATCCATTAATTAGAAGATTCACTGTATTGCAAAAAAAAAAAAAAAAAAAAAAAAACTTACCAATCTGCTGAGATCATATACTGCTAGCCATTTAATCTCGGGAATTGTCTTCTTGTCAGGAAGTGTGAGAGTAATGTCTTTATTCAGGTAACGATCCAAGATATTGGTCCTGGAGAGGAAGAGTTTAGCAGGAATGAGAACATAGCAGATGAAACACCTAAGCAAATTTATATGCTGTACTACTTAGGTTAATTACTGGTCTTTATAATCTTTATTCCCACACACTAATTACAGTAGAACCCCCGTACGCGGGGGATATGTTCCAAGGACCTGCTGTGGACACAAAACTGTGGATAGTAGCAAACCCTATATAAAAGTCCTATGCATATCTATTGTAAAGTTTGATAAATTATGCACAATAAGTGGAGAATTATCACTTTTCAACTGATGGGAAGCATTTCATGGCTTCTCTTAAGCTTTGAAGAACTGCTAGCTTCTCTTATTTTGCACTTTGGGGGCATTACTATGCAAAATTAAGAGGTATTTTTGGGTCACAGTAAGCTGTGGAATACTGAAACTGCAGATACAATTTCAGTGGACACATGGGTTCTACTGTACTGGAATAATGAAGCTATTAATAATTTTGTGAAAACATGAAACACTACAAAGATGGGTTTATGAAATGGGAAGTAAACCACAGAATAAATAAAAAGATACAGATATATGGAGTGTTGAAAGAGGTATGTCTATAGCAGGGTGGGGGAAGGGGGGAAAGTACCATAGTTGAGTGGTGCCAATACTGCTAGAGAGAGTTTGCATGTGACATCACAGGACGAGTGGCCGGTATACCGCTGGTCAAGCTTTCTCCAGTGATGGTGTGTTTACCTCTTAAGTTGCAACAAAACATTGTATATTTGAAGTGTAATACTGTACATTACTACTACTTTACCTGGAGTTTACCTGGAGAGAGTTCCGGGGGTCAACACCCCCGCGGCCCAGTCTGTGACCAGGCCTCCTGGTGGATCAGAGCCTGATCAACCAGGCTGTTACTGCTGGCTACACGCAATCCAACGTACAAGCCACAGCCCGACTGGTCAGGTACCAACTTGAGGTGCTTGTCCAGTGCCTGCTTGAAGACAGCCAGGGGTCTGTTGGTAATCCCCCTTATGTATGCTGGGAGGCAGTTGAACAGTCTGGGCCCGACATTATT
>NC_069473.1:28791185-28817635 GCF_026875155.1 Cherax quadricarinatus | reverse complement strand
CCCCCCCCTATCCTTCCCCTATAGTTTATAGCTTTTCCCATGTCATTCTATTTTGCCCATTCTCTCAAAAATGCCCCAACCACCTCAACAACCCCTCTTCTGCCCTCGACTAATGCTTTTAAATAACTCCACCCTTTTCCCCTTTTTCCACACTCCGAATTTTCTGCTAATATTTACCCCACACATTGCCCTTAGTGGACTCTCCACTGCCTCCAACCGTCTCCCGTGCTGCATTTACCCCCCAAGCTTCACACCCAAATTTAAAGTTTTGGGTACTACTATATTTCATACATTCCCTTTTTTGCTCCATAATACGTTTTTTGCTCCACATATCCTAACGCACCAATCCCCTTTTTTTTCCCTCATAAATTTATGTTTAAACCCTCTTTTTCAAAATCCATCCGCCGACCTAAAATCCCAAGTATCTGAAAACATTCATTCTTCCATATCCTCCTCCCAATTTGAAACCAAATTTTTTTCTTTTCTAAATCATTTGTACCCTCATCCCCTTTCTTTTTTCTATGTTCCTTTCAACTTTCTACCTTTACACCATTTCAAACCACCCACAACCTTTGCAATTTTTTTTAGAATTCCCTAAGCCAGATCATCAGCAAAAAGTAACGTGTCAATTCCCATTTTAAATTTTGTTCCCCCATAATTTAACCCCCACCCCTTCCCAAAACACCCTACTTTCTTTCTTTTACAACCCATTATAATATATTAAAAACAACCATGGTGACATTAAACCCCGTCTAAGACCTATTTTTACTGGGAAGTTCCCCCTCTCTTCTACCCCCCAAAAGCTGAGCCTCACTACCCTCAAAAAAGCTTTTACAGCATTTTTTTTAACTTACCCCTTTCCATTACTTGCAATCTGCCCATTGCCCCTCTACCACTCTTCAAAGCTTTTCAAATCCTAAATGCAATAAAAACTTCCCCACCTTTATTTTAAAAACTGTTCCATATATGCTTCTGTAAACACTTGATTACACATCCCCCACCCACTCTGAAACCTCTTTGCTCATCCGCAATTTAATTCTGTCTTTTCCCCTAAATTTTTTCAATTATAAAATCTTTTCCCTAACTTTTCCTGGTATACTCGTAAACTTATTCTCTATAATTTTACAATCTCTTTTGTCCCCTTTCCCTTTTTATAAAGGGCTATAATCTCCGCCCCAAACCCTAGGTACCTTCCCCTTTCATCATTTATTAAAACAAAAGTACCCAACCCTCCAACACTATATCCCCCCCCGCTTTTAACTTTCTGTCGATCCCCTCATTCCAGTGCTTTACCCCCTTCATTTACGTAATCATCAGGTACCTCCACCACACTTACAATCTGCTCTTCTCACCCTAAAAGATGGTATAACCTCCCTGGGCCATGCATGAAATTATACCGCCTTCCCTTTCTAACTCAACATTTAAAAGTTCCTCCTGCAAAATATTCTCGCCATCTACCTAATAACCTCCTCTCCCCATCTACTAACTCCCCTACACTGTTTTTCAACAGACAAATCCATGCTTTCCTAGGCTTTTCTTAACTTTTTAACTCACTCAAAATTTTTCTTATTTTCATTAAAATTTCCTTGATAGTGTGCCTCTCCCACTCTTCATCGGCTCTCCTTGTGCACTCTCTCACCACTCTCTTCACCTTTCTTTACTCTCCATATACTCTGCTCTTTCTATACACTTCTGCTTTGGCAAAAACCTCTCGTAAGCTACCTTTTTCTCTTTTAATCACACCCTTTTACTACATCATCCCATCCAATCACTCCTCATTCCGTCCTGCCCCCACCCCCTATAACCACAAACTTCTGCCCCAGCAATTTCATTCGTTTTAATTGTACAAAATGATGTTTCATTATGGCCACAGCTATCTTTTGTCCTAATATCTCTATTTTTTTTCTTTAACTCAAAGAATTAATGCTTATATCTTTTCTTGTGGCCACTTTCAACAACACTGTATGCCCTACTTGTGGCCATGTATTGCCTGCAGATACTCTATATAGCAATTAAAAATCAAGCACAATTCACAAACTCGGGTAGCTCCTAGGTAGCTTGTACTGACACGTCCTCATGAAGGGCTGGATGGGGGTAGCGGGTGATATCAGGTTGGCAGGGATGCAGGAGGTCTTCCCTGCAGACCCACAAAAAACGCAGCTTGAGCTGGGAAATTTTTTTGTGCTCACAAACGGAAACATGTAAAGTCAATTTACAAAGTGGTTTGTATAAAATGTGGCCAGCACAATTTTTCAATAGTGCACATAACCAAAAGCGTTGGCAACAAAATCTGTGTAATAATAATGGTCTACTGCATATCAATGTACATGAATATAAGTTAAAAATTATTTGGTTATATCAGTGCCGCCTCACAGAAGGTTACCTTGATGTTGGTGAGGGCTCTTCAATTAGTGAATTGGAATCGTGTTCCAGTTTCCCGAGATTAAGCCCAAATGTCCATTCCACATTCCCCCCCCAGGTGCTGTATAATCCTATGGGTTTTTAGCACTTCCTTCCCCTTGTTTATATAATAATAATAATATATCTAGTGGGTTTATAGAAAATTTTTTAACATCAGAAGATGACTTTTATGGTAGATAAAAGATACTGTTTAAGTAGACTTCACAGGATGTACATGTTTATAGAAGGGGCCCAGATATATCAGATCGCGCGATGGGAGCAGAGAGTTTGTACTACACAGAGAGTAAAAGGTAGATGGGATACAAGGGAATAGAAGCAACAGGAAGATGAGTAGGTGAAGGTTTTATAAACTAAAAAGGGCCGTTAGGGTAAGATAATAACAGCTATTGGAGGATAGATGGGCTAATGAAGCATAGTAGGGCAATGGGGGTCGAAGAGGTATGGGGTAGGTTTTTAAAAATGTAGTGTTTAGAGTGTTCAGCAGAAGTTTGTGGTTACAGGAAGTGGTGCGGGAGGGGAAGAGAGCGATTGTGGAATGAATGATGTAAAGAGAGTAGTAAGGGAGAAAAAGTTAGCATATAGAATTTTTAAACAAAGTAGAAGTGAGCAAGGAGGGAAGAGTATATGGAGAAAAAGAGAGAGGTTACGAGAGTGGTGTAAGCCAATGTCAAAAAGAGCAAATGAGAGAGTGAGGTGAGATGTTATCAACAAATTTTAGTGAAAAAATGAAAAGTTATGGAGTGAGATTAACAAGATTAAGGAAGCCTAGAGAACAAATGGATTTGTCATTAAAAATAGGAAGGAGAGTTATTAAATGGAGAGTTAGAGGTATTGGGAACGATGGAGTGAATATTTATGAGGAATTGTTAAATGTGTATGAAGATAGGGAAGCAGTGGATTTCGTGTATAGGACAAGAGGAATAACATCTTGTAGGAGTGAGGTAGAGTCAGTTGTGAGTGTGGGGGAATTCGTGAGGCAGTAGGTAAAATGAAAGGGGTAAGCAGCCGGGATTGATGGATAAAGATAAGAAATGATTAAAAGCAGGTGGGGATAAGTTTTGGAGTGGTTGGTGCAATGTATTAAACATGTATGGAAGAGGTTAAGGTACCATAGGGATTGGCAGAGAGCAATGCATATTCCCATTGTATAAAGGCAAAGGGTATAAAAGAGATGTCAAAAAATACAGGGGTAAGTCTGCGATATACCTGGTAATAGTGTATGGTAGAGTTCTTATTGAAAGAATTAAGAGATAATGGAGAATAGGAAAGCAGCATCAGATGAACAAGGAGCTTTAGGAAAGGTAGGGGGTGTGTCGACGCAGTGTTTACATTGAAACATATAAGTGAACAAGTATTTTAGATAAGGCATAAAGAGGATCTTTGTGGCATTTATGGAATTGGAAAAGGCATATAAGGGTATGGATAGGGGGCAATGTGGCAGAAGTTGCAAGTGTATGGTGTAGGAGAAGGTTACTGAAAGCATGAAGAGTTTATTACGAGGCTAGTGGAGGCTCAATTAGAGTGTGTGTAGGAAGGAGGAAAATAATTTCCCAGTAAAGTAGGCCTTAGACAAGGATATTAGATGTCCCCGTGGGTTGTTTAATATATTTATATGCATGGTTGTAAAAAAAAAAAAAAATAAGAAATAAATGCGAGGTCTTGCAGAGAGGCGTGGAGTTAAAAGATAAAGACTCACACCAACGTGTGAGTTGTCACACCCAGCTGCTCTTTGACTGATGACAATGTGCCTCTTGGGGAGATACTGAGAGAAGTTGCATCAGAGATTGGTGGATGAATTTGGGAGGGTGTGCAAAAGAGAAAATTCCAGGTGAATACAGTAAAGGGTAAGGTTATGAGATAACAAAAAGATTAGTGAAGAAAGATTGAATATCAGAAATTGGGAGGAGAGAGTTATGGAGGAGTGAATGTATTCAGATATTTGGGAGTGGACGTGTCAGCGGATGGGTCATAAAAAGACGACGATTAGAATCATAGAATTGATGTATGTGGGGAAAAGTAGTGAGTGGTGCACTTAGGTATAGCTAGTGAGTGGCGTCGCTCAGGAACTTTGTCCTAAGAGGGGCAAGAGGGAATGTATGAGAGTACAGTTTTACCAACGCTCTTAGATGGGTGTGAAGCATGGGTGATGAATGTTGCAGCGAGAGAGGCTTGGAGGCAGTGGAGATGTCATGTCTGAGGGCAATGTGTGGTGTGAATATAATGCAGAGAATTCGTAGTTTTGGAAGTTTAGGAGGAGGTGCGGGATTACCAAAACCTGTTGTCCAGAGGGCTGAGGAAGGGTTGTTGAGTGAGTTCGGACATGTAGAGAGAATGGAGCGAAACAGAACTGGCTTCAAGAGTGATCAATCTGTAGTGGAAGTGGAAGGCGGGGAAGGGTTTGCGGCCTAGGAAAGGTTGGAGAGAGGGGGTATAGGAGTTTTGTGTGCGAGGGGCTTGACTTCCAGCAAGGCATGCGTGTGCGTGTTTGATAGACGAATGGAGACAATGGTTTTTAATACTTGACGTGCTGTTGAGTGTGAGCAAATACATTAATGAAGGGGTTCAGGGAAACCGGCAGGCCGGACTGAGTCCTGGAGATGGAAGTACATCGCCTGCACTCTGAAGGAGGGGTGTAATGTTGCAGATTAAAAACTGTAGTGTAAAAGGCCCCTTCTGGCAAGACAGTGATGGAGTGAATGATGGTGAAAGTTTTTTCTTTTTCGGACACCCTGCCTTGGTGGGGAATCGGCCAGTGTGATAAAAATAATAATAATGACAATTCAATTCAAGAACTCAAATTCTCAAAGGCATCAACATCCACTCCTAACAAAGTTATAATTCTTCCACAGCCAGTTCACTGAATGTTTCTTCTAAAGTACATTCACAAGATAACACCAGAGCTGCCATCGCTTCCAGCGCTTCAATAAAGAATCTAAACCAGGCCAAAATCAAAGCATCACGAACGCCGTCAACACGGGGTTTTTCACTATACCCATGAGGCTTGCGACAAGATTTATGTAAGTGAACAGGCAAGAAACCTCACACCCGCTCTCATGAACAAATTTATGCATGTAGGAAACGATAACTTGATCAATGCGTGTGTACAACACCGAAATTCCACCCATTCATCTCAGAAAATTCTGGAACGCCCATTAGTATCAAAGAAACTAATTTTTCTGCTATGCAATGCCTTGAATCACAGCACTAATTGCTGTTTCTAATACATTTAAATAAAACCAAAGGCAAGCTTCACCATCACTGAGTCCTTAGCAAGAATCCTCCTGAAAACAGTAAACCTGCCATCACATTGTCCTCATCCTGTTGATACTACACAAGCACATACAGAGAAATGAACACTGAAACAAGGCCTTCTCTTTCACTCCAACAGAAATATTTGTCTAACCTATTTTTTAATGTTAACAAGTAATAGCATTTATATTCATTTTACTCATGTGCAAGTTAATTGTTCTACCATATAGTATTACTACTACTACATACAACTTATAATCACTAGCTATCCACTAGTATGCACCTCACTCTGAACCTAAATATACCCTGTGTCCGATGTACTGTTTGTAACGGCTTGATAAAGCTCCTGGAGAGCGAAACATTGCCACAATAAAAATGTCACATTAGTTGCACTTTTGTCCTTTTACTTTACATTTTTTCTTTTTCTTTAAACACACCGGCCGTATCCCACCGAGGCGGGTGGCCCAAAGGAACAACCAAAGTTTCTCCTTTAACATTTAGTAATATATACAGGAAAAGGGTTACTAGCCCCTTGCTCCTGGCAAGTTACTGCCCTCTTACAACACTACATAGCCTATGGAGGAAGATTCTGTTCCACTTCCCATGGAGTAAGAGGAAATAAACAAGAACAGAACTAGTAAGAAAATAGAAGAAAACCCAGCGGGTGTGTATATATGAGCTTTTGTGTAGAAAGAAATTTGGTAATAAGTAATACATATTGTAAGGAAAAAGAGGATAAAATAAAATATAAAAGGTATGATTCACGAAATGAAAGTTGTAGTTATTGTTAGATTATGTATTGGTGGATAAAGGTTGATGGGTAGCTCCGGATGTACATGTTTATAGAGGGCAATCTGATATATCGGAATCATTATTAGTGAAGCATGGGTGGTAATGCAGCAGCGAGGAGATGGTTGGAGGCAGTGGAGATGTCCTGTTTTAAGGGCAATGTGTGGTGTAAATATTATGCCATAAAATTCGGAGGTGGAAATTAGGAAAAGGGTGTGAGTTAATAACAGTATTAGTCAGAGGGCAGAAGAGGGGTTTTTGAGGTGGTTTGGTCATTTAGAGAGAATGGAATCAAAGTATAATGACATGGAAAGCATATAAATCTATAGGGGAGAAGGCGGGGTAGCGGTCGTCCTCGAAAGGGTTGAGAGAGGGGTAAAAGAGAGTTTTGTGGCAAGGAGGGCCTTGGACTCCAGCAAGCATGTGTGAGCGTGATAGAATAGGAGTGAATGAGACGAAATGGTACTTGGACCTGACGATCTGTTGGAGTGTGAGCAGGTTAATATTTTAGTGAAGGGATTCAGGGAAACCGTTATTTCCTATAGTCGGACTTGAGTCCTGGAAATGGACGTATAATTGCCTGCACTTTAAAGGAGGGTTTGGGTATTGGCGATTGGAGGGATATGTAGGTGTCTCTTTATATGTGTATGCTTCTAAACTGTTGTATTCCTGAGCACCTCTGCAAAAGCAGTGATAATGTGCGAGTGTGGTGAAAAGTGTCGAATGATGATGAAAGTATTTTCTTTTGGGATTTCTTTTCTTTTTTGTCACCCCTGCTCGTGGGAAACGGGGCCGACTTGTTGAATGAAGAAGAAGAAGAAAAAAAAAAAAAAAGAGCTACAGTTAGAGTAAGAGTAGATGGAAAAGAGGAAGGTGGCAACCACAAGACAGGGAGGTGAAGTGTATAAACTAAGGAGGAGGAAGTTCGGGAGAGATATATGCCGACATTGGCAAGAAAGTGGGCTAGGTGCAAAGATGAGTATTGGGGGGGTTGAGGAGGGTTGGAAATAGTTTTAAAAAAATGCAGTATTAGAATGTGGGTGCAGAAGTTTTGTGTTATAGGAGGTGGGGGCAGGAGGAAAGAGGAGTGAGGATTGTATGGAATGATGAAGTAAAGGGTGTGATAAAAAAAAAAGTACTTATGAGAGGTTTTTACAAAGCAGAAGTGTTATAAAAAGAGCAGAGTATATGGAGAGTAAAAAAAAGGTGAAGAGAGTGGTGAAGAGAGTGCAAAAGGAGAGCAGATGAGAGTGGGAGAGGCTCTGTCAAGAAATTTTAATGAAAATAAAAAAAATTTTTTGGAGTGAGTTAAACAACTTAAAAAAGGGCCTAGGGAAAGTATGGATTTGTCAGTTAAAAAACAAAAGGTAGGGGAGTTAGTGGGATGGGGAGAGGGAGGAAATCTGGTAGATGGCGAGAATATTTTGAGGAACTTTAAATGTTGAGGAAGAAAGGGAGGCGGTAATTTCATGCACTTGCCAGGGAGGTATACATCCTTTAGGAGTGAAGAAGAGCAAAATGTAAGTGTGGTGGAGGTACGTGAGGCATTACGTAGAATGAAAGGGGGTAAAGCAGCTGGAACTGATGGGATAAATGACACATTTTTAAAACAGGGGGGGAATATAGTGTTGGAGTGGTTGGTACTTTTATTAATAAATGTAGAAAGAGGGGAAGGACCTAGGGATTGGCAGAGAGCATGTATAGTCCCTTTATATAAAGGGAAAGGGGACAAAAGAGAATGTAAAATTATAGAGGAATAAGTTTACTGAGTATACAGGAAAAGTATACGTAGGGTTATAATTGAAAGAATTAGAGGTAAGACAGAATGTAGGATTGCGGAGAGCAGGGAGGCTTCAGAGTGGGTAGGGGATGTGTAGATCAAGTGTTTACATTGAAGCATATATGTAAACAGTATTTAGAAAAAGGTAGGGAAGTTTTTTTTTGGGCATTTATGGATTTAAAAAAGGGCCCATATGATAGAGTGGATAGAGGAGCAATGTGGCAGATGTTGCAAGTACATGTATATGGAATAGGTGGTAAGTTACTAAATGCTGTAAAGAGCTTTTATGAGGATAGTGAGCTCAGGTTAGGGTGTGTAGAACGAGGGAAAATTTACTTCCCAGTAAAAGTAGGTCTTAGACAGGGATGTGTAAGGGTCACCATGGTTGTTTAATATATTTATAGATGGGGTTGTAAAAGAGTAAATGCTAGCGTGTTCGGGAGAGGGGTGGGATTAAATTATGGGGAATCAAATTAAAAATGGGAATTGACACAGTTACTTTTTGCTGATGATATGTGCTTATGGGAGATTCAAAAGAAAAATTACAAAGGTTGTGGATGATTTTTGAGAATGTGTGAAAAGGTAGAAAGTTGAAAGTGAACTTTAGAAAGAGTAAGGTGATGAGGGTATCAAATGATTTAGATAAAGAAAAATGGATATCAAATTGGGGAGGAGGAGTATGGAAGAAGTGAATTTTTTCAGATACTTGGGAGTTGACGTGTCAGCGGATGGATTTATGAAGGATGAGGTTAATCATAGAATTGATGAGGGAAAAAAGTGAGTGGGGGCGTTGAGGTAATGTGGAGTCAAAAAACGTTATCTATGGAGGCAAAGAAGGGAATGTATGAAAGTATAGTAGTACCAACACTCTTATATGGATTGGGAAACTTGGGTGGTAAATGCAGCAGCGAGGAGACGGTTGGAGGCAGTGGAGGTGTGCTGTCTAAGGGCAATTTTGTGGGTAAATATTATGCAGAAAATTTGGAGTGTGAAAATTAGGAAGAAGGTGTGGAGTTAATAAAAGCATTAGTCAGAGGGCAGAAGAGGGGGGTTTTTGAGGTGGTTTGGTCATTTAGAGAGAATGGATCAAAGTAGAATGACATGGAAAGCATATAAATCTATAGGGAAGGAAGGAGGGGTAGGGGTCGTCCTCGAAAGGGTTGGAAAAGAGGGGGTAAAGGAGGTTTTGTGGGCGAGGGCTTGGTTTCCAGCAAGCGTGCATGAGCGTGTTAGATAGGAGTGAATGGAGCCGAATGATACTTGGGACCTGACAATCTGTTGGAGTGTGAGCAGGATAATATTTAGTGAAGGGATTCAGGGAAACCGGTTATTTTCATATAGTCAGACTTGAGTCCTGGAAATGGGAAGTACAATGCCTGCACTTTAAAGGAGGGGTTTGGGATATTGACAGTTTGGAGGGATATGTTGTGTATCTTTATACGTATATGCTTCTAAACTGTTGTATTCTGAGCACCTCTGCAAAAGCAGTGATAATGTGTGAGTGTGGTGAAAGTGTTGAATAATGATGAATGCATTTTCTTTTTGGGGATTTTCTTTCTTTTTTGGGTCACCCTGCCTCGGTGGGAGACGGCCAACTTGTTGAGAAAAAAAAAAAAAAAAAACACGTATGTGTAGTGTGACCTAAGTGTAAGTAGAAGTAGCAAGACCTGAAACCTTGCGTGTTTGTGAGACAGAAAAATGGACACCAGCAATCTTACCATCATGTAAAACAATTACAGGCTTTCGTTTTACACTCACTTGGCAGGACGGTAGTACCTACTACCTAGGTTTTACTTTACATATTGTCAGTAATTCTACCAACATTATTACAAGGTATAACTGAACGTGACTGAGAGGCACCGGCACCAGAGGTCGAAGGTTGAGGGTCGTCAGGATTTTTGGCACTATTTTTGATATCCTGAGCATTGCCTTCAGTCACAAATTGATCAAAATCCTAAAATTCCTCTTCAGATCCACTTCCATCAGTGTTAGAACTATCACTTGGGAGAGGAGAGTCCCAATTTGCCTTGGAGTGAGAGCTTCCTTGCCGCAAGGTATGGTGAACAAAGCGTACTGAGATGGCGTTCCCACAATGCCATGTGGGCACTCCGTTTTTTTGCTTACTGAGCACACTGACCATGTAGGCCTACCACCCTTCTCATGCTAAATTTGAAGCCGCTAGAATTTTGGCATAGATCTACGGCTTAAACCCTGGCTTTAGTCGTAGTTCTATGGCATGGACCCTGAAAGGGTTAAGATTAGTCTGCCCAAAATGCACAGCATGCTAGTGCCTTTCTTTTGTGCTCAACAATATTTTATTTTGTACAGTGCACAAAGAAATAAAATTTGTTTTGTTTATCAACTAGCTACAAAGAGTGGGAACAGCATGAGTTACTGTAAATGGCAATATCTTTTAACACACACATTTCACCCAATGTTTTTCCAGTCTTTCTGAGAAAGTGTACCAACCCCATGAAAGTGGGAAATGAGATAATGATAACTAACAAAGATTATGTTGACTATTGCACTTCATTATGACTGCAAATCACAGAGGCGAAAGAACCACTTGACATGAAGAAAAATATAATGTATACAATACAGGTCGAGACATATGGGCGAGTCTCCTCACACCCACTGTCCCTGTTAACCTTCAGTAAAAAGGTCCCTGGGAGTTAGTCAATTGTTGTGGGTCGCATCCTGGGGAATGGTCAAGTACTACAAACTACTGGGCAAATCGAATGTGTCTCAAATGACCTAACGATGCACCATCTGTGCCCAAAGCACACGGCAAATGAATCACAAAGCTGCAAGGCTAAACCTAAACCTAACCAGGTATATTACAGTCAGTAATGGCAGTGCTTCAATTCCCTGCTAAGCCAAGATGACAAGTCTCAGGTATATGAAGTTTTTGTTATAATTTTGGACTTATCAACATTAGCCCAAATATTTATAATTATTATAAGCAATGATGACAATTAAAATTAAAAAAAAAAAAAAAACTAGTATATCACAACCTACATATATTTTAATTTTGTATAATCTGCAGAAGGACCACAGGAACCCCATGTTCTAATTTAAAAATTAACATATTACTCAACACTGATCAATGAATATCAGCAACAATTGTTTTTGCTAAAAATTACAGTAGACTCTGATAAATTAGACACATGTGCAACACTTGGGTATCTTTAATGAGGAAATGTTTTGCCATCAAGTGGCTTAAATCAGTCCATACAAAGGAGAATGGTGAAGAACAGCAGTAGTTTGAGGTAATCAGTCCCTCAGCCTTGAGTCGATGTGGTCAGTCCATCAATCTTGAAAAGAATACGGCATATCTGTGGAGAAGTAGCTCATATACCGTAGGCAGGAGAGGTGCAACAGTCATATGTGGTATCACATTTGTCCAATGTGGAAGTAGGTCATGCCCAAGGGTTAGGCAAGTGAAGAATTTTCTGTATTAAGATCCCAAGATGTTGCCGAGTCAGACAGGAATGTAAACGTTTTGCCACCGTGTGGCGAAACATTTCCTCATTAAAGATACCCAAGTGTTGCACATGTGTCTAATTTATCAACTTGTCGGTTCTCTGAACCATTCATTTACAGTACAGACTCTGTAAAAGATTATCCTTTCACTGCTCACCTTCTATAATGATGGTCTTTGAATCAATAATTGTGACAGCTCCTGACTTAACTTCACCTGTCTTGGAGGAGAGCTTGTTGAGAATTATCTTCTGGGGAGGCTCAAACCCCTCTGGAATGTAAATGTCACCAAAAGCTTCCTGGAAAGTAAGCAAAAACCAGTACTTCATTTGTCAGTGTTTATTTTTCATAACTTTCTCCTAAGCCACTTGTACATGAGCAAAGCTAAACAGCAGCCAGCAAAAAGAGCTGGCTGCAAAAATAGGGAGGTTTGAATGTGTGCGGATGTAGTGCAGATAAGAAAGAAATGACTGGTAATTAACAATAACAAAAAAAAGGCACAATACCGTGACTGGAACGATACACAAATAACCCGCACATAATAGAGAGAAGCTTACGACGACGTTTCGGTCCGACTTGGACCATTTACAAAGTCACACTAACCAGAAGTGGAGCAGGACGGCTATATATAGGCAGGAAGAGGTGGTGGTGGTAGAAGTAGTAGTAGTAGTGGTAGTAGCAATAGTAGTAGTAGTAGAGGTAGTGGTAGTGGTAGTACTACCACTACCTCTTCTACTACTACTACTGATGAAATTAAGACACATGTGCGGCGTCTGGTTGTCTTTGTTGTGGATGTTTCGCCATCCAGTGGCTGGCTGGATGCCGAAACGTCTACAATAGGGATGCCCGGGTGTTGCGCATGTGTCTTAATTTCATCTTGTCGGTATTATATACCATTCTTGTACTACTACTACTACTACTACTGCCACCACCTATTCCTGCCTATATATAGCCATCCTGCTCCACTTCTGGTTAGTGTGACTTTGTAAATGGTCCAAGTCGGACCGAAACGTCGTCATAAGCTTCTCTCTTTCATGTGCGGGTTATTTGTGCATCATTCCAGTCACGGTATTGTGCCCTTTTTTGTTATTTAGGTTTTTGAATGCAGTGAAGAGTCTTCACGAGGATAGTGAGGTTCAGGTTAGAGTATGTAGGTGAGAGGGAGACTATTTCTCAGTAAAAGAAGGACTTAGACAGGGATGTGTGATGTCACCATGGTTCTTCAATATATTTATAGATGGAGTTGTAAGAGAAATGAATGCTCGGGTGTTGGCAAGAGGTGTGGGGCTAAAAGATGAAGAATCTAACACAAAGTGGGAGTTGTCACAGTTGCTCTTTGCTGATGACACTGTGCTTTTGGGAGATTCTGAAGAGAAGTTGCAAAGGTTGGTTGATGAGTTTGGTTAGGGTATGTAAAAGAAGGGAAATCAAAAGTGAATACAGGAAAGAATAAGGTGATTAGGATAACAAAAAAATTAGGTAACAGAAGATTGGATATCAGACTGGAGGGAGAGAGTATGTGAGATGAATGTTATTCAGATATTTGGGAGTGGACATGTCTGCAGAATGGTTCTATGAAAGATGAGGTGAAACACAGAACTGACGACGGGGAAAAAAGGTGAGTGATGCACTGAGGAGTCTGTGGAGTCAAAAATACTTTATCCTCCATGAAAGCAAAGAAGGAAAGTATGAGGTACAGTTATACCAATGCTCTTGTATGGGCCTGTGATAGCATGATTGGTGAATGTTGCAACAAGAGAAGCTGGAGGCAGTGGAGATGTTCAATCTGAGGGCAATATGTGTGGTGTTTGTGAATATAATGCAAATACTGTAATCCATAGTTTGGAGATTAGAAGGAGGTGGAGGATTACCAAAACTATTATCCAGAGGGCTGAGGAGGGGTTACTGAGATGGTCTGGACATGTAGAGAGGATGGAACTAAATAGAATGACTTCAGAGTGTATAAATCTGTGTGGAGGGGGAAGGTGGGGTAGCGGTGGAATAGGAAAGATTGGAGGTAGGGGGTAAAAGAGGTTTTGCGTGCGAGGGGCTTGGACTTCCAACAAGCGTGTGTGAATGTGTCAGAGAGGAGCAAATAGAGACAAGAGGTTTTTAAGAATTGACGTGCTGTTGGAGTGTAAGCAAGGTAACATTTATGGAGGGATTTAGGGAAACTGGCAGGCCGGACTTGATTCCTGGAGATGGGAAGTACAGTGCCAGCACTCTGAAGGGGGGGCTTAAGTTGAGGTTTATAACTGTGTAAGCATGCCTCTGGCAAGACAGTGATGGAGTGAATGATGAAAGTTTTTCTTTTTTGGGTGACTGCCTTGGTGGGCAATGGCCAATGTGTTAATAAAAAAAAATAGCCAGCAAAATCAGATGGCTGCACAGCAGCATATACTCATCAATTAGTCTTTAATTTTCCCCGATTTACAGTGTTTTGTGCAAATTTCTTAAGTAATTTAATTTAAAGTGCAAAAAAACAATGGCTTCTAAAGCAGGTGGTGGTGCCTAAAAGAAATGTGTGGTCCTCACTGTTAAGCAGAAACTTGAACTAATAAGGAAGGTGGAGTGTGGTGTCTCAGCCCTTTTTCTACCAAAAAAATTTAAGAAAAATTCTGTACTGTCTACATTATGCAAAAAAAAAAAAATTTAATTCAAATCTACAGATTTTATTTATTTATTTTTTTTATTATTATTTGAACATGATACATAAAGTAAAAAGGGAAATACAGGGGTTAAGTGAAACATCCCAAAGCCCCTTGTATGCAGAGCATTAGGGGCATTAAAATTAACTAAGTTAAACAAAGAAAATGTACATTTAGTGGTAAAAAATTATTGTAAAAAAATAACAAAAAGCAAAATGAGTTTTTAAAAGACGGGTATACTGTCATTTACTATTGCTTGCATTCAGTAAATGGAGTATTCGTTGACAGATGCCCCCCCACCCCCTATTAATCCATTAATTAGAAATTCACTGTATTGAAAAAAAAAAAAAAAAAAAAAAAAAAAAACTTACCAACTGCGAGATCAATACTGCTAGCCATTTAATCTCGGGAATTGTCTTCTTGTCGGGAAAAGTGTGAGAGTAATGTCTTTATTCAGGTAACGATCCAAGAAAGGTCCTGGGAAGGAAGAGTTTAGAGGAATAACATAGCAATGAAAACCTAAGCAAATTTATATGCTGTAAAAACTTAGGTTAATTACGGGCTTTATAACTTTATTCCCACACACTAATTTCAGTGAACCCCCGTACGCGGGGGGAAATTTCCAAGGACCGCTGTGGACACAAAACTGGGATATAGCAAACCCTTATAAAAGCCTATGCATATTATTGTAAAGTTTGATAAATTATGCACAATAAGGGAAAATTACATTTTCAACTGTGGGAACATTTCATGGCTTCTTTAAGCTTTGAAGAACGCTAGCTTTTCTTTTTTTGCACTTTGGGGGGATTCTATGCAAAAAAAGAGGTATTTTTGGGGACAGTAACGTGGAATACTGAAATGCGATACAATTTCAGTGGACACATGGGTTCTACTGTATGGAATAATGAAGCTTTAATAATTTTTGGGAAAACATGAAACAAACAAAGATGGGTTTAAAATGGGAATAAACCACAGAATAAAAAAAAAGATACAGATATAGGAGTTTGAAAGAGGTATGTCTATAGGGGGGTGGGGAAGGGGGGAAAGACCATAGTTGAGTGGTGCCAATACTGTAGAGAGAGTTTGCATGTGACATCACAGGCGAGTGGCCGGGTATAACCCCGGTCAAGCTTTCTCCGTGTGGTGTTTTACCCTTGTTGCAACAAAACATTGTATATTTGAAGTGAATACTGTACTTTACTACTACTTTACCTGGGTTTACCGGGAGAGTTCCCGGGGTCACACCCCCCGGCCCATCTGGCCAGGCCTCCTGGTGGATAGAGCCTGATAACCGGCTGTTACGCGGGGCTACACCAATCCAACTACAACCCCACACCCCCCGACTGGTCAGGCCCCAACTTGGGTGCTGTCCAGTGCCTGCTGAAGCAGCCGGGGGTCGTTGGTAACCCCCCTTATTAGCTGGAGGCAGTTAAACAGCCCTCGGGCCCCCTGCACTTATTGTATGGTCTCAAAACGGCTAGTACCCCCCGTTTTTTCATTGGGGGGGGGTTGCATCGTCTGCCAAGTCTTTTGTTTTGTAGCGAGTGATTTTCGTGTGAAAGTTCGGACAGCCCTCTGGACTTTCCAGGTGTTATAATCTGTATCTCCCCCTCCTGCTTCCAGGGAAACAGGGTCGGGAAACCCTCAAGGTCCCAGAATTGAGGTGTTTTACTCGTATGCGCGCCGTAAGGTTCTTGTACTTTTTCTGGTCAGCAATTTCACCTGCCTTGAAAGGGGTTAGTGTGCAGCAATATTCCACCTAATAAACAAGTGACCGAAGAGTGTCATCGGGGCTTGCCCCCCTAGTTTTAAAGGTTCTCTTATCCATCCTGTCTTTTTTTCGCAAGCGATTGATACAATTTTATGGTCCTTGAAGGTGAGACCCCTCCGACAATCACCCCCACCCTTTGACGTTTTTTCTCGCTCATTTTTGGAAGGAATTTGTTTTTACTCTGTGAAGCTTTAATTTCCTCAGTTTACCTTATCGTGTAATTTAAATTTCTCATCGTTGAACTTCACATGTTTTCTGCACCCCCTGAAAGATTTGGTCGATGTCCGCCGACCTTGCAGTGTCGCAAGGAAGACATTTTCATGCAATTCAAGTGTCATCTGAAAGGAAGAAAGGGCTGTGGCTGACATCCTTTCATTCAGATATGAGGATGAGAAACAAAGGGAGTGAGTACTGTGCCTTGGGGAACGACTTTTCACGTCCGCCTCAATTTACTCGTTGACTACAACTCTTTGGCTCGTTTGAGGAAATTTAGATCCTCTACCAATTTTCCTGTTATTCTTTAGCACGCATTTTTTGTGCTTTTATGCCATGGTCAACTTGTTAAAGGGGCTTTTGCAAAGTCTGTATATATTACATCTGCATTCTTTTTGTTTTTCTAGTGCATCTGGACCTTTGTATTACCAGTGTTGAACAGACAGGAGCGACCTTTCTAAACCCATGTTCCCTGGGTTTTTAATGATGGGTATTAGATGGGGGGCATCTTGCTTCTTAGGACCCTTTCAAAGTTTTTTTATGATATGGGAGTTAGTGCTATGGGGTCTGATTTTTTGCAATTGTTTTAATTTGCCCCCTTTGTGGAGTGGGGCTTTGTCTGTTGTTTTTAGTAACGTGGCAACCCCGTGTCCAATGCTCCCTCTCCCTGTGGTAAAAGCTCGTGATAGGGGTCTTCGTTTTTTTGATGAACCGGAGCTCCCCGAGTCTGGCCTTGGGGCAGAGTGCATGGGCTTTTATTTTAAAACGCCTGTTCGAAGTCATTTTTGGGATCAGGGGAAAAATCAGTTTGGGTTTTTTAACCAAATTCTGGCTCTTCAAAAAAATTCACTTTTATCTTTACTCTGTCTGGTTATGGCTTGCTAAAATGAGTCTATGGGGCTTGAGTAGCTCCTCTTTTCCCTTTCTGTCACTGTGGTAGGGCCCATCTTGTTAAGTAGGGGGCCCAACGGTTTTTTCTCGACTTGATTTTGGGATAAAAAAAGAAGTACTTTGGGGTTTCTTTCGATTCATTTATGGGTTTTTTGTTCTTCCCGCAATTTCCCGACTCCCATAAGATTCCTTAGCCAAATTCGTGGTTTGCAAATTTTTCTGACCAGTGATCCCAGCATTTCGATTTTTTGGCCTCTTTTAGTGCTCGTATTCTTTTCTGTCGCCTGTAAAGGGAGCGCCGTTCTTTTTATTTTACATCTACTCCCCTTTTTTCTTAAAGGAATAAAGCCCCTTTAAACACATAAGTGCACCCAGTTTAAACGTTCTAGGATAAATTGGGGTCGGTTGCTTGTCCATCTTCCCACTTATATCGTTTAGGATTGTTTACTTGGTCCCCTTTGTTCTTTTATTGAAGTTAATTTTGGGGAAAGGTCCCTTTTTACTAATCTCATTTTTTGGCTGGGGCTCCACGCATACATTCTGAACCTTGATTATGTTGTGTTGAGTATATTGTTTTTTAATGGTACATTTCGACAGACATCATTTTTAGTGAAGATGAGGTCTAGTGAAATTTTTCCCCGTCAGTAGGCCATTTTTTGCTGGGTTTAAAATTGAAAATTTTTGCAGAGATTTAAAAGCTCGTGTGTGTTGGATTTTTCGTCAGAGCTCCTCCGGGGTTATCACTGCAAAAACTTATTTGCTATATTCCTCCTTTTAGGTCCCTTTAATTGAAATCCCCCAGGAGCAAGATGTTGGGGGAGGGGCTGCAAATTTTCCCGACAGTGGTAATTTTAACAGCTGTTCCGGAAATTTCTGGGAAGTTGCATTCGGGGGCTTGTAACACCACAAGACTGGTTTTGGTTTTTGCTTTTCTGCAAAACTTCCCCCACAAACATTTGAGGCATTAAGCAGTTTTGTGCAAACAAGTGACTCTGCATTACAGGGCCCAAAACCCCCCCCCCCCCCCTTTTTCCCGTTCCTCTGTGCATGATAGGTTTAACCCGGGATCCTATTTCTTTGTCCAAGTAATCCTTTATGTGGGTTTCTGTGAAAGCCGCGAATATTGCATTTGCCTCTGCAAGCAGTCCACAGACGAAAGGTATTATGTTGTTTGGTTGTCGGTTTAGACCCTGTCTATTTGCCAAGAAAAATGTCATTGGGCTGGTGGTATTGGTGGTACTGGGGGGGGCTTTTCTTTCCGGCACTAGTATCTGTATCTGTTGGTTTGAAGGCCATCGACTGTGGTTCCACTCCAGAAATGACTAGAAATGACTAAATTAGTAGAGTAGTAGTAGTAATATAATAATAATAATAATAATAATTAAAATAAAAACAATATTAATGTTGCGTAAAGCCCCTTTCTGGCAAGACGTGATGGATGTGAATGGTTGGTCGAAAGTTTTTTTTTCGGGCCACCCTGCCTTGGTGGGAATGGAATCGGGCCAGTGTGATAATAATAAATAATAATAATAATAATAATAAAATAATTGTAGTTGTGAACTGAAATTATATAGATTGATATTTTGTTTGTTACATGCATATTACAGTGACCCCTGACTTACGATGTCCTCACCATACATTTAAAACTGACTCGATGCTTGTCAGCATAAAAAAATTTACCCTAAATATGTTGAAAAAAAAAAACTCTACTTAAATCATTTGTCGCGTACGCATCCACATGTCTGTCTGGCCTTAGTGCCTCAGCAGAGCTAGTGTGACATTGTTTACAAGCCGGGGTGGATGGCTGCATGCATACATTCGATAAATTTTGTATTATTCCAGTGTCTTTAGTGTTTGTAACTGCTAAATAAGCCACCACGGGCCCAAAGAAAGCTTCTAGTGCCAACCCTGTGGTAAAAAGGGTGAGAAATACTATCGAAATACTATCGTGCCACGGTCAGCTGCTGCTGCTGCTGTAGAACCGTCAGCTGTACTATTCGAAGATGTGGAGAGACTGTTATTGGTGTGGCTTATCGAGAATACCAAGAAACAATTAACCCCAGAGGGTTAGCCACCCAGGATAACCCAACAAAGTTAGTGTGTCATCGAGGACTGTCTAACTTATTTCCATTGGATCCTTAATCTTGTCCCCCAGGATGCGACCCACACCAGTCGACTAACACCCAGGTGAACAGGAAAAAATGCTTGGAACTAGCGCTCATACTGGTGAATTTAAGGCCAGCAAAGGTTGGTTTGAGAGATTTAAGAATCATAGTGGCATACACAGTGTGATAAGTCCTGTTCTGGAAGAAAATGCCAAACAGGACCTACATTACTCAGGAGGAAAAGGCACTCCCAGGACACAGTGTCTCATCACTCATTACTACATCTTCAATAAAGGTAAGTGTCATTTATTCCTCATTTAGAACACTAGTACATGCACAGTATATATTAGCTCAAGTACAGTGGACCCCCGGTTAACGATTTTAATCCGTGCAAGAGGGCTCATCGTTATGCGAAATAATCGTTATGCGAATGAATTTTCCCATAAGAAATAATGGAAATAAAATTAATCCGTGCAAGATGCCCAAAAGTATGAAAAAAATTTTTTTTTACCACATGAAATGTTAATTTTAATACACACAAACTGAAAAAGGCATGCACAATTACATGACACTTACTTTTATTGAAGATCTGGTGATGATTGATGGGATGGGAGGAGGGGAGAGCATTATCTTCTTACTGTTTAGAAGGGGAATCCCCTTCCATTAGGACTTGAGGTAGCAAGTCCTTTTCTGGGGTTACTTCCCTTCTTCTTTTAATGCCACTAGGACCAGCTTGAGAGTCACTGGACCTCTGTCGCACAACAAATCTGTCCATAGAGCTCTGTACCTCCCGTTCCTTCAAGACTTTCCTAAAATGGGCCATAACATTGTCATTGAAATAGTCACCAGCACGGCTTGCAACAGCTGTGTCAGGGTGATTTTCATCTATAAAGGTTTGCAGTTCAACCCACTGTGCACACATTTCCTTAATCTTTGAAGTAGGCACAATGGATTCCACAACTGGCATAGGCTTCTCAGGGTTAGCCCAAACCCTTCAAAATCGTTCTAATTTCCATACTAATTCTCACCCTTTTTACCACAGGGTTGGCACTAGAACTTTCTTGGGGCCCTTGGTCCACTTATTTTCCCAGAAACAGCACCGAAAACACTGTATAATAATACGAATATTCCGAGTGTATGCTTGGATGTTACCCGCGGCGGCTGCTGTAAACCATGGACGGCCGGCACTGTGAGGGCACATTGGCGCGTCTCGGACGAAAATCGGTAAGCGGGTTTTTAATCGGTAATGCGCGGCAAAAATTTTGCGATAAAAGTAATCGGTATGCGGAAAAAATCGCTATGTGATGCCATCAGTTATGCGGGGGTTCCACTGTACAGTGGACCCCGCATACGTCGGCATCACATATCGTACAATCCGCATACCGCTCGCCTTTTAAATCGCAATAATTTGCCTCGCATACTGCTCAAAAACCCGCTCACCGCTCTCGTCCGAGACGCGTCCAATGTGCGCCCTTAGACCCGCCACACATGTGCCGCCGGATGGCATGTTTACCACCCAGCTCCGCGGTATCAACCCAAGCACACAATCGGAACATTTCGTAATATAGTTTTTTTGTGATTTTATCTTGCCCAATATTAATGACCATGGGCCCCAAGAAAGCTTCTAGTGCCAACCCTACAGCAATAAGGGTGAGATAACTATAGAGAATGAAGAAAAGATCATTTGATAAGTATGAAAGTGGAGTGCGTGTCGCCGACCTTGCCAGGTTTGTACAAGAAAACCCAAATCCAACCGCCGCTACTATTGTGGGCAACAAAAGGCAATCAAGGAAGCTGTTCCTTGCAAAGGTTAACTGTTGTTTTCGAAACAGAGATCGCAAGTGATAGAAGATGGTTGAGAGACTCTTATTGGTGTGGATAAATGAAAAACAGCTAGCAGGAGATAGCGTCTCTCAAGCGATCATAAGCGAAAAGGCTAGGAAGTTGCATGAGGATTTAATTAAAAAAATGCCTGCAACTAGTGATGATGTGAGTGAATTTAAGGCCAGCAAAGGTTGGTTTGAGAGATTTAAGAAGCGTAGTGGCATACATAGTGTGATAAGGCATGGTGAGGCTGCCAGTTTCGGACCACAAAGCAGCTGAAAAATATGTGCAGGAATTCAAGGAGTACATAGACAGTGAAGGACTGAAACCTGAACAAGTGTTTAATTGTGATGAAACAGGCCTGTTTTGGAAGAAAATGCCAAGCAGGACCTACATTACTCAGGAGGAAAAGGCACTCCCAGGACATAAGCCTATGAAAGACAGGCTTACTTTGTTGATGTGTTCCAATGCTACTGGTGATTGCAAGTGAAGCCTTTATTAGTGTATCACTCTGAAACTCCCAGACCGTTCAGGCAAAAGAATGTCCTCAAGGAGAATTTGTGTGTGCTGTGGAGGGCAAACAGTAAGGCATGGGTCACTAGGGACTTTTTCTATGACTGGTTACACCATGCATTTGCCCCCAATGTGAAAGATTACCTAACTGAAAAGAAATTAGAACTTAAGTGCCTCCAGGTGTTAGACAATGCCCCTGGTCATCCTACAGACGTGGCAGAGCGACTTTATGGGGACATGAAATTCATTAAGGTGAAGTTTTTGCCTCCTAATACCACTCCTCTCCTGCAGCCCATGGACCAGCAGGTTATTGCAAACTTTCAAAAAACTGTACACAAAAGCTCTGTTTGAAAGGTGCTTTGTAGTGACCTCAGAAACTCAACTGACTCTAAGAGAGTTTTGGAGAGAGCACTTTAATATCCTCAATTGTGTAAACCTTATAGGTAAGGCTTGGGAGGGAGTGCCAAAGATGACCTTGAACTCTGCTTGGAAGAACCTTTGGCCAGAATGTGTAGACAACAGGGATTTCATTGAAGGGTTTGAGGCTTAACCCTGAATCCTATTCCAGTTGAGGAATCCATATGTGGCATTGGGAAAGTCCTTGTGGTTGGAGTTTTAAGTGGGGATGAAGTGAAGAGTTGGTGGAGGAGGACATGAAGAACTAACACTGATGTCTGCATAGATCAACTTCAACACAAGGAGGCCAGACCTGAGGAAACTGTTCAGAGGAGGGGAGAGATAACTTGAAGAAGATTGCCTACTACAAAGATTAAGACATCAGTGCAAAGTGGCTTGAAGGTGCAAACTTTCATGATTAAAATCACCCTCCACACAGCTATTGCAAGCCGTTTGGCCACCTGTACACTGACAATGTTAGTGACACACTTTAGGGAATCATAAAGTAACGAGAGGTACAGGCCACATGGACAGATATGGTTGTGCGAAAGAAGTCCCAGTGACTCTGAAGCGTCCTAGTGGCATTAAAAGAAGAAGGGAAAGTAACCCAGAAAAAGGACTCGACACCTCAAGTCTTTAAGGAAGGGGATTCCCCTTCTAACCACTAGCACTCTCTCTCCCCCTCCCACCATCAAATCATCTCCAGATCTACAATCTAAAAAGTAAGTGTCTAAATTGAGCATGCCTTTTTCAGTTTGTGTTATTACAATTTAACATTTCATGTGTAAAAAAAATATTTTTTTTATACTTTTGGTCTTGCACGGATTACATTGATTTCCATAATTTCTTATGGGGAAAATTCCTTCGCTTTTATACCGAACATTTTTCGCATAACAACCACCTCTGCACGATATAAGGTCGCTATGCGGGGTTCCGCTGTATACACAAATTCAGTTACATATATTATCAACATAGGGAATGTATGTATAGAGAACCGAGGATAACCCAGAAAAGTCAGACAAAGTGACTTATTTCCAATACCTGGCTTGGGCTTGCCAGATATGATTTTTGGTAAATATTTTTTTCTCGTTTGTTTTTGGGCTAACTCATTGAAACTTGGCAAGTATATGAAAGAATGCGTCTTAAGTTACAACAAAAATAAAAAAAGACGTATTGATAAATAAGGGAGTTTCACTTCTCAGCCATAAGCCGCACTCTTGCAGTATATTTTCGTATGGTATTTTATGGTTGTATTCTCATTTTTTTGGAACTCATTTTGATAGAATGGATGATATATACAGAAATAGACATGATTTGATTGCTTGTTCATGACGAAAAAGTACGTTGAAATTGAGCTCGAAGTAGCGAATGTTCGATTTTGCCAAAGTACAATGAACTGTTGTAAGTCCAAGTTGGTAATTTTATTAAGTGTATTCTAACCTAACCACTCTGTAATTTCGGCAAACTCAGTAATCCGGCACACTAAAGGTCCCAATGATGCGGCGACCTGTACAACTATATTAGAAAGCCCCTCGATATTGCGCAGCAATTCGGGCAAATTAGGTCAGTGTCCCAGGATGTGACCCACACCATTCCACTACACCCAGGACCCATTTACTGATGGGGAACATAGGCAACAGGTGGAAAGAAACACGCCCAATGTTTCTACTCTGACTGGGAATCGAACCCAGGCCCTTGCTGTGTGAAGCGAGAGCGTTAGCCACCAGGCCACCATGGCCTTAGAAATTAGCCGAATGTACATGTTGAGCTTATAGCTTGCTATCAAGGTGAATGCTTAGGAATTTTTCCTATCTGTAGATCACTTAACTCTTTAGAACAATCTTCATAGGCCTTCATTTCCTACAAGTCTTGCATAATAAACACTAAGTATGCTTTATCACCTTCCTCCTCTTCCTCTATTCTAGACGAGCAGTTCAACCAGTCCTCATGTAGGTTGGCTAACTGAACATGGTTGCATATTAAAAACAGTTGTATTCTGGATTTTCAAGCAAGAGGGGTCTTCTCTGAAGGGGTTTTATGGGGTAAGAATGGGGTATGATAGGGGTGGAAGGTCAGGCTGAGCAGAAAGTGGTAGCTTTAGAACAAAACAAATAAGCAGCAACTACTGAAGTGATTCACCAGAATTGATGAACAAGTATGTGTACAAAAGCCCAATAATGTGAAAACGCAAAGAAATAATTCACATTAAGCCTGACTGAAAGAAGTATAAACATAATATACAATTTTCTCCAAATCAAAAAAAAACACAAATATTAATGGATTTTGTAAAAAAAAAACACTAAAGATGATGTACAGTGCTTTTGATTACACTGTAAATCTAAATTCCAGTGAATTTTTTTTGAGTCAACTTACCATGGGTTGCTGAGAAAAGGCCGCACCCATCTGCATGCCTCCACTCCACTGAGCTGCAGGAGGCTGGGCTCCTGCAGCAGTCATGGGTTGTCCTGGCATTGGTGAACGAAATCCTCCAGTGGAAGAAGTCGGAACAACTGGAGTCCAACCAGCACCACCTGTCTTGCTTTGAGTCTTGGGAGAGTTCCACTGACCTCTGCCAAGGAAAGCAGGTAAACTCAAGCCAGGAAATACTACAAGAACTATATATTGTGATACCTGTACATGCAGAATGAACTAGACATTTCCTCAAAAAGCTTCTAGCAACTGTTGCAAGGAACAAGGACATAATTACAGTACCGTTTGTTTGAAAACCTTCCCATATAGGAATATACTATAATTTCAAGACACTAACAAACCTAGATGTACATGTGGGAGGCTGAATGGTGAGCTAAAACTTGACACTTATCTCTGGTGTTAACACTATCTGCTGAAGGTCATTACATCACATACTCAATGACCTGGTAATCTTGGCAGCTAGCATATGTTTAAATCAAACTGTGTATGGCCATTACAAATTATTTACTAAACAATCTGACACGATTAATTGTGAGGGAAAAGTGGGTTAAAGTGGGGTTAGGGTTGTTCAGGCAACCAGGCACCATTAGCGAGTTACGTCGCCCACTCCCCCCCTTCTGGGGGGCTGGGGCGATACTATAGTTCCTGGTGTCCGATTTGTTTCAATTTCTACTCCTGGTAGTATTGATCTTACCTGGTGTGGGTTGAAGTTTGGAGAGTCACTTCACCTCCACTCTTCTCCTGATCAGGTACGGTGATCTACCAGGAGTATTACTGTTCGTTGTTTTTCTTTTCTTTGTTGGTTACCAGAAATGATTTTGACATTTAATACCACTCTTTTTCATTCATAAATGTTATATTTTCATAACCATTGGTAACCAGTTTATTTTCTTATTACCAGCTCTGCTCCTGGCATGGTCATCCAGGGTAGACACCAGATAAGGGAGCAAGAAAGATACTTGTTAATTGGACTAATTAACATTATTCGACTACCACCAGCCCTTATTTATCCTACTTGTGGTACTCCAACCAAGTAGTACAGTAGATTCCAAAACATCAGACTGGTACCATCTGCCCAGGATTACCTACATAATCTTTAACATCAGAGATCCATCCAGGGCCTTACCCACTCCTGCCCAACTACAGTACCAGAACCAAAGGCCACTTTTATTATATTTAAATTTTAAGTAAAATCCTCAAAAAGTCATTATTATTATTATTCCTAGTGTCATTTATTTTTTTTTTATTTACTTATTTTTCCATTAGTTTTTTGCTCAGATGGAAGGCGTTCCACTGACAGTGGTGACCTTGCCAGGATATGACTCTTGAAGCAACATTGTCCTGATGGTTCAACTGGTTGTGAGTATAACACTTAAGATAGAAAAGGGTGAGTTAGTATCGTTAAGGTGTCAAGTCATTACTGGTAGTCTGGTTGACTTACCATTGTTTGGTTCTAGGGTTTGGTTTAGAAGTTTGCCTATTTGTTGGACCTGGGGAACTTTGATAATAACCCCTCCTATGTGAACCGTGCATATTTAGCTTAGTGAAGGCTATTGAGCCCACAAGTGTTTTCTTCCAGGAAGAAAAACCTAGCTCATTTTCTTCTTTGGGAAGTTTAAAGTGTGCGGACTGTGTCCCTCTTTTGCAACAGACGTTCCTGTTAGTTTGTTAGTTCAGGAAGGACTAGCTCGGTAAGAGAAACAAAAACAGGAAAGGATAGCTAGAGAAGATAGAGTTCAGGCGAGAGAGGTAGCCTTCAAAATGAAAGAAACTGAAGAACAGGCTAAGCAGAGAGAGTTAGAACAGTCAAGGTTGGAATTAGAAGCCAAGAAGATAGAGCTATCTAAGCAGAAAATAGATGAAGGGGTACAAGAATACCCTTCCCAAGAATCAAATATTAGGATGCCACAGATACCACCTTTCACAAACAAGACATCTCG
>NC_069473.1:28774661-28790685 GCF_026875155.1 Cherax quadricarinatus | reverse complement strand
CAGTTGGGTTGATCAGACCCTGATCCCCCCGACCGGTTTTTCAGCCCAAAACCCACAGGGGCAGACCCCTAAAACCCTCTGCAGGTTACCCAGGTAACTGGTTTGAGTCACTCCGGGGGGGACAAAATTAACCAATTTGCCCAAAATGTTTGCATAAAAAGGGGGCCTTCTGTATAATAATCAGCAAGTCGGTAAAAAAGGGACCTCAAGTTTCAAACTTAATCAGTTCCAGGAGTATTTCAAAGTTGAAATTTTTTGAAAGTCGACCTATATTTCCCATTAGGATTACGGGAAATAAAATTTAACCCTTTGGGACTGTCGCAGGCCCCTTTCTGAAATGTTTTTTGTTCGCAAAGTATTCGAAAAAAAAAATTATTTTTTCTTATGAAAAATTTTTAGGAATATTTTTCTGAGTGTTTTAAGCCTAAAAAAATTTTTTTTGCATCAGTACTTACCGAGTTTTGAGCCGCAAAGTTTCAGAAAGTGCGTGTGTACGGCCGCGGGGGGACTGCCACGACCCGGTATTCTTTATTTACTCTAATTTAAAAGTTTTTTGCATTTTTTAAAAATTTTTTTCTTTTCCAACTAATTATGTGGCCTGTGAGACCAATGTAAGGTCATTTTTTCAAAATACACTCATTTTTTTTTTAACACTTTGCAGGATTTTTTGTTTTGCCACCAAGGGCTATTTATTGGCCCCCTTTTCCTCCTGTGGACGGAGCCGAGGGGCTATGGATACACAAAAGGGCCCCTAGGAACGGGCCCCCAAAAGGGGTTTTTTAACGGAATACATTGGATTTATATCTACATATCTATATTTCACTTATCTGTTACAAGCAAATTTGGAAATTTGCTTGTATATCTGGTATCTTATTTCTTTAAAATAAAATTTTACTGTCAATGGGTTTATTATACGCGTTTTGTTTTCCTCAATAAGTGGACATTAAAGCAATAGTGTTCAAGAGAGTGACCATTGCCTGATACTATTTTACATTTATTTTGATATCATCTGTGTGTCCCCAAAACTGCCAGAAAAAGTATTGAAACCCAAAGCCTAAGCCTGGCCACTACAACATCAGTCATCTGTTCACATTGAAGTTGCCCCAAAACATACTTATCTACGTTCATGTTTTCATAGTGGGTTTAGATCTCTCAGGCTTCTAACTGCATTCCCTAAACAATCATTTTTATTTTTTAATTCTCTCCTAATATTTTTCCCTAATGCTAAACGTTTACCAAAGTTATATTTACTTCTCCTTCTCGATGCTCTTCTTGGCTAACATACAACTTTTCATGAAGGAGTAACCAATGTGTATGGAATCCATAGAAATTGTACATTAATTCCTTTGTCCCTAATTTTTGGTATCTATAAACCTGGCTTCCCAATGAGCAGTTGTTGGAGTCATTATATGAGTCAAGAGCCTTAAATGGGGACTAAAATCGTAATGATGATAGAGTCAAGCTCGGGTCATGGTTGTTTTTAGCCCATTGGATTGCAAAAAATTTTCAGTTTGCAGTGTAGACGCCCTTTTTGTTAATTCTTATGCCTAATCAACAAATTTTTATTATCGTTTAACTAGGGGGGTGGAAACAAGAGCAGATGAGCCCCTGCCAAAACTCCTGTTTGATCCATCATGTATATAACTTGTGAAAAATTTTTACTAAGCTAGGTGAGAAATTTCTTCTTGAGCAGTTGTTTCTAACAAGAAAAATTTAAGGGAAAGGGGGATTATAGCAATGGCTTTTTGGGGGGATTGTGGGTATGTGATATTAAAGAACACATCTTCCATGGAGGGGTAAATGTTTTTGTTTCCTACAGTGATACAGTTCATGTGGGTTTAAAAAATTTAATGAAAATTGCACGTTTTCACAATCCCATTTAGATCTGTGGTTTTTACCTCTGACCTTGGTAAGTTTCACTGTGAAGTGTCTGGTTCTTTTCTCAACATTTAATAGAGTCAGTGTTAATTTCAACAATCCTTCACTGATACTAAAAATACCAAATCCTTCCTCATGTTAAAAACTTTTGTAGATCTGGGACAGCCAAGAATAATCCGAGAGCTTTTTTTTGCTTAACTCCAAGGGTGGAGAAAAATTTCTCAGTAATATCAACGGGGGACAGCAAAATAAATTTAAGGCCCCTAACATGGGCTATGTACATCTTTCTCACGATTTCACATTTGCCCCATAGTTGGGTTGTACCAGAAAGCTTTGAGAGCATTTAGCCTACTTACATTTCTTTTTTTTTGTTGGGGTATAGTGGATTTGTTAAAGGGGAAATTTACACCAAAATATCTGTAAGTTTTAACGTACTAAGATTTCACCCTAAAATAGATGGGGGGGGGGATGTGTTTGCTTTTAATATCTTAGTTTTAGGGGAAGTATTATGGGCCAGTCGATTAAAAATTTGTTTTAAACTTATTAAGAATGTATTCATCTTCTTATCCCTGTTGTATGGTCATGATAAATCAGCAAATTTTTATAGTATATGTTTGGTGAGGCAGGGGGAAGAGCATTTAGGAGAGATTAATCAGAATATTAAATAGCATGGGGGCTAAGAAACTCCTCCTGCGGGGGTGTACCTAAAACATTTTCTTTAGAATCACTTCTGAAGCCTTGGGGAAAGGACAGAGGTTCTCTATTTGAAAGGTACCTATTATCCCGCAGAGTAAGTACCCCCAATATTCATTTTGGCTAATTTATGGATAAAGGTTCTGTTTTTTCAATATCAAAAAGCAGATTTTAGATCAAGAAAAAATGGTAAAAATTAGAGTTGTTGCAGTGAGAAAGGGGAAAACAGTTCTGACACTTTTTTCCCTTTCATGAAACCCCTAGAAAGGTAGGGGGAAAGTTTTATCTTGATTCTGTAGTACAGTCTTGTTTTTAAGATCTTCTTTCAAAATTTTACAAAGACAACAGTTAAGGGTCGGGCCCAAAAGTATCAGGGGTGTTGGGGGTTAGGGGGGTAGGCACAATAATATGGGCCGGAAGTAGGAAGAACGCCCCCCCCCAATTAAACTGAGATTATCAGTGCCAACAAAGGGTTATCGGCACGTGCCCTTAGAGTTTTGAGTATCATAGGTTTTTTTACCATCCTCTCCAGGGGCAGTTGACGACCTTTGGTTAATCATTATCTAATTCATACCATAAAGAGGCAAACATCTCATCAAAATTTTTTTTGGTCTAAAATTAATCTTTTTAAATTTCTTCAGAAGTATCTCTAAAAATTTTTTTTAAATGAGATGGAAAGGCTTTATGCCCGGATGTTTTGGACCCGCCATTTATAGGTCATTTGCTTTTTTTAAGAGGGAAAAAGGATGGAACTTGCCGCCTTTTTTTTTTGGTTATTTTATTTATACCTTTTCCAAAACCAAACCAAAGGGGTGGACCTATTTAATCCACTAACAAACTGTTCCATTCCTGTTGCCTAAATTCTTCCTTTCTTTCCTTGCATTTGTTTTGTGCAGTTGGAACGTTTCTGAGCAGGGTTGGGGGTTCTACTTCACGGTATGCTTTACAATCCTCCTGCTGCATGTGTTTTTGATTGCGCAGTGGGTATTATGTATTTTCATTGGTTTTTATTTTATTTATAGTGGGGGGGTTTTTGTTTCCCATTCCCGCCCACTTGTCTTTTGAGAACACTTCAATAGTGGAATTAAATCTCATTTAAATTTTTTTTGTGCCCAATGGGTCGTAAATTTTTATACCATTATCCAAATGGTTAATAAAATTGTCTCTGTTTCTGGTTTTTAGAATAATTTTCCCCCCTTCTGTATTTAGCCCTTGATTGCTGGAGATGTGATCAAGATTACAGTTGTTGTCTTTGGGGAAATGATCAATAGAAGATCATCAACTTGCAGAGTCAGCATGTTATGATGTATTAAATCCAAGACACAGATCTGTATGCCACCCTATAGTAGTAGGGGTCAGAGTGCCCACAATTTGAAAATTATCTGCCATTTAGCAATTTTCCTAGTTTAGTTCCCTTGGTGTTTGTTATAGCCACCAATATTCTTTGTCTGGCTTAAAATCTCCAAAGAATGATGGTAGGTTCACTATTGATGCGACTGGTTTTAAAACATCAGGTCGAAGCTGGTTCGTGGGGCATAGGATTAAAAATGTTTTGGAAAAATCCCCCTGCAAAATATTTGACCCAGTACTGCATGTTTTAACTCGACTCTGCAAGGAAAAGGGTGAAAGTGGCAAGCTTTCTGACAACTCAACAACATTGGTTGACCCTTTGGTTATAACGCATATCCAGGCAAGTTTGGGGGAGGTGCTCCATCTTTTTAATCTACATTCCGCAAACGTGACTCAATATTTTGGTTGCACTAATATGTTTAAACAGGCAAAACCCCTTCCGAGGGAAGCAATGTTCCATGAAAAGATTTGTATGTACCATTGTAGTAGTTTTACAATCCTTTCTCATAAGATGGAAAACATTATGCTTTGACTACGTGGGGATACTTAAGAGCAAATAGCATGTTTGTACGTCTTTATCTCAGGCCTTTATTTTTTAAACTTTTTCGGCATTTTGGCAGCCAGTGATAAGGCAATTTTTGAAGGCAAGAGTTATGGGCTTCTTTCTCACAAATTGTGGGGCTGAAAGGGTTGCTGCATTTTTTTTACATCACACCATGCTCAAGTCATCATCCCATTACATTTAAAATTTTTTAAATTGTAGGATCTGTTCAAAATGCTCAATTTTTTTCTGGGGAAAATTGTTTTAATTGAGGAAAGGTCGGCGAATCCAATGCCCTCCGGGGTGGCACTTCTGGGTTGTGCTTTCTTTTTAAACCTATCACCTTAACAGGTCCTGGTTACATTAGTGTTCTCTGTTTTTCATTTTTGCAGGAAAGGTCCTGGGCACTGACCCCTTTCTCCCAATTTTCCCAGAACAAATTTTTATCAATTAGTTTGTGTAAACATTTTTGGTTTACACAAAAAATACAGAACAAATGTTTATTATTATTTTTCCATAATTAATACTATGTACGGGTTTGGGGGGGAGGGGGGGGGTTTAAAAAGGGGGTTTTTGGGTGCGAGGGGCTTGGATTTCAAGCAGGCAATTCCGGGGAGCGTTTTTGGGTTTTGGAAAGTAATTTGGGGGGGCCCAAAGGGTTTTTTAATACTTGACGTTCGGGGTTTTTGGAGTGGGGGAAGCAAAGAAAACATTTATGAAGGGGTTCAGGGGGAAAACCGGCGGGCCGGACTTAAAGCCCCTGGGGGAAGGGAAAAGTACTTTTTCCCTGCACTTTTGGAAAGGAGGGGGTTGGGGTTTTTTGGTTGCAGTTAAAAAAAACTGTAGTGTAAAACATTTTTTCGGGCAAGACAGTGGGGAGGTGAATGATGGTGAAAGTTTTTTTTTTTTGGGGGCCACCCCCCTTTGGGGGGAATGGCCGGGTGTTGGAATAAAAATTTAATAAAAAAAAAATTTTTGTACACCACTGAACACATTCCTAGAACGGGCCCAGCTTGGGGAAACCCTTTTTGAAACAGGGGGTATATGCAGGGGGCACTTTAAAACCCCCTCACCCCTTTAAAACGGTTTTTCTTTTGCCTTTTTTGGTTTTTTTGGGGGCTTTTTTTGGGGTTTGTTTTTTTTTACATACATAAAAACCCTCTTCTGAGCATTTTTCTTTGGGCCCATTTGGGTTAGGGAGGCGGGTTGTAGGGGGGTAGTGATAACCGGGCCTGGAAACGAGATGGCTTTTGGGGTTGGAAATTTTTTGGGGGTTTGGTTTTCTTTTGTAGGCTTTTGCCCTTTGGGTTTACTTTGTGATTATTTGTTGTTTTACTGACAAAAAAAAAATTCCCCCATATTTTGGTTTTTGGGTTGGTTTTTTTCAACTTGTTTTGTTATAAGCATTTAGCATAGGATATCAAAAAGAGGGAAAAAAATTTTTAATCCCAAACTTAAAACTTTGCATTACACAATCTGAAAACCCAAATCCCATGTCCCTTTTGCCCAAACCCATTCTAAAGCTGAAAGGTTTTTAAGAATGGGTTTCTTTGGTCTTCTTTTGGTCCCCGGCCCACTTTTGGTGCCCTTTTCGTTTGGGGGGGGGAAACTGATGTAAAACTTTGTGACATCACGTTTGTCATGCCACTGAAATGCCATGATGTCATTGGCAGCAAAGGCTTGCACCTCACCTCTGCGAGTGCCAGCGTCAAACCTTGGCATATGTTTACGATTACCACGCACTGTGCCACACACGTCTGTCAAGTTCACTCGCAAGAAATCACTGAGTAAGGGGCTTGTGTACCAGTTATCAGTAAATAACATTGCCCCTTACCAAGATATGGTTCCATCATTGTTCGAAACCACATCACCGAGATACCCAATAACTTCATGGTATCTCTCAAAGTATTACTGCCAGTGTACACAATGATATCCAAAACTAGACCACTTCTGCAATCACACAGTACAAATAACTTTATACCAAAGCATTTTCTCTTGCTTGGTATATATTGCTTGAATGAGAGTCTTCCTTTGAATAAAATCAAGGACTCATCAATAACAAGCTTCCTGGAGGGATATAAAATACATGCAGCACTTTTGTTTCATGTACATAAACACATTTCTGATCTTATATAACCTGTCGGTTCTGTCAGGCCTGGTTTTCTCTGAAAAGTGTAACATACATAACAGTATCAGGAAACGATTGACGCCTATAATGTCACTAAAACCTGGAGTTGAAATCAGGCATTCTGTTGCCCAGTATGTGGTGATAGTGTGCTTATACACATGTGGCATAAGCATTATTGTGGCAAAAAAAGGTACATCTCTGCCACAGTTGTCTCTTCCACTGGTGTAGCCGTGATTTTGGTGAGAGAATTGTATTTGCCATGGTGTAATCATAGTATGTGTTTGTTTCCCTGACAATGATGTCCATCAGGGGTTCATCGAAGAATAACTCAAAGCAGTCCAGTTCACTAGCATTGTTCCCAAGTGGACATGATGGCTTTATTCCACTTTGTGCTTCATCAAAGTCATGGGGACTGGGAACAAACTCATCACCGTCCTGCAATCCCAGATGCGGTCTGCTGGTGGGTTCTGGATATTGTACCGTGGTTGTGGTTGTGCAGGTTGTGGGAGTGTGGGGTCGGGTGAGGCTGGTTGTTGTGCAGAGTCAGCAGCGTGGGTAGTAGCGTGGCCCGCTGCTGGTGCCACATGGGCCGTGCCACCATCACTATCACCACCACTGCCTTCTCCCTCACTCGCATCATTCATACCCATTGTAACAATATCGTCATCTTCACTATCAGGTCGTGGTGTAGGGCCACGGGATGTGCTCCCAGAGTTTCTCCTTCCCCTTGGAACAGCATATGAAACACTACCAGACCGCATGCTACGTCGCACATACTGCCGCTTCACTGGGGAATATTCACCCTCACTGTCACTAGAACTGCTTTCAATGACCTTGAAATCACTATCACTATCACATTCACTGCTAACATCTGGGTGTTGTACACGACCAAATAGTTTCCTCTTTCATCCTGGTACAGGCGAACGTGAACGTGAACAAGCCGGCCCAGCACCAGAGGTGGAAGGTTGTGGGTCATCTGGGTTTTCATCACTAATTACGTTATCCTGGGCACTTTTTCCGGTCACACTCACTTCAGAACCCTGGAATTCACTGTCACTGACATTTTCATCGCTGTTAGAGCTATCACTTTGGAACAAAAGACCTCCAATCCGCCGAGGAGTGAGGAACTTCTTACCGAGAGGCATGGTGAAAATGGACTAACAAGATGGCGTTCCCACAATGCACCTCTGGGTCCCAGATTTTTTTCACAGGGTGCACACTGACCACTGAGACCCATTCTCTCTCATGTAGGCCTACCAGGCCTTTCCCGCTTGATTTGAAGCCGCTAGAATTTGTTCATATAAATACGTGAGAAACAGTGGCGCCTAAGACGTATTTATACAGCGTAAACAGTCAAAGGGTTAATCCGTTCCAGAAACCCAAAAATATTCACAAAAAAATACATTTTATAGAAATTGCAGGTCTCCCTCAACATTCGCGAGGGTTAGGGGATCAAGAGCCTCGCGAATGTTGAAAAACCGTGAATGTTTGGTGCCCCAATATATTGTAGGGAAATATAATACAATACTGCTTCCTTAACTTGCTGAACCATGAACAATCATAAAATACATCAAAACGTCGTAAATTGTACTAAATATATACATGTTATGCTTTAATAACATGTATGTTATTAAATACCACAGACTCCACCACTGCCTCCACCACTTCCCCAACCACTGCGAGTCCCTACTACCCTCCCTCCGACCCCCGCAACTGGCAGCCAGCCCTCCCACCACTCAGTGTGGTGAGTGTTTTGTTTGTTCATTATTTGCTATTAAACTACAGTATAAATATTGTAAACCCATTCATGACTGCATATTGGAATGGCTATTCGGACAGGTATTGGATGGTGACATCATGTGTTTAGTCTTGAACACAGCAAAGAATCAAACATTTCTGCTACTGCTAATAATAACAATAGTAATAATAATAATAATAATAATAATATTAATAATACGATATAATTGAAGAAGGAAGTTGTACAAAAATACGAGGGAGTGGTTGACACATCGTCAGTGTGGCTTTGTTTATGCTGGAGTGAGTATTAGTCTCCCTGCTCTTCCAAACATTTCACAATAATTCAGCGGTTGAGGCAGTGGTATTTAATAACATATATGTTATAAATAATAATAGTACATTAATAACATGTATTATTATTATTAATAACATGTATGTTATTAAATACCACTGCCTCAATCGCTTCCTCACCAGCTGCCTCACCCACTGCCTCAGTCGCTGCTTCAACAGTTACCTCAATCGCTGCCCCAACAGCTGCCTCAACAGCTGCCTCAATCGCTTCCTCAACAGCTGCCTCACCCACTGCCTCAATCGCTGCATCAACAGCTGCCTCAGTGACCACTGCCTCAATCGCTGCCTCAACAGCTGCCTCAATTGCTGCCTCAACAGCTGCCTCAATCGCTGCCTCAACAGCTGCCTCAATTGCTGCCTCAACAGCTGCCTCAATCGCTGCCTCAAAAGCTGCCTCAATCGCTGCCTCAATCGCTGCCTCAACAGCTGCCTCAATCGCTGCCTCATGCACTGCCTCAACAGCTGCCTCACCCACTGCCTCAACAGCTGCCTCACCCACTGCCTCAATCGCTGCCTCAACAGCTGCCTCACCCACTGCCTCAATCGCTGCCTCACCCACTGCCACAATCGCTTCCTCAACAGCTGCCTCAATCGCTGCCTCAACAGCTGCCTCAACCACTGCCTCTACCACTCCAGTCGCACTCAATCTACAAGCACCAAACAATGAATTATTGTGAAATGTTTGGAAGAGCAGGGAGACTAATGCTCACTCCAGCATAAACAAAGCTACACTGACGATGGTGTCAACCACTCCCTTCGTATTTTTGTACAACTTCCTTCTTCAATTATATCATATTTATTATTATTATTATTATTATTATTATTATTATTATTGCTATTGTTATTATTAGCAGTAGCAGAAATGTTTGATTCTTTGCTGTGTTCAAGAGTAAACACACGTCACCGTCCAATACCTGTCCGAATAACCATTCCAATATGCAGTCATGAATGGGTTTACATTATTTATACTGCAGTTTAATAGCAAATAATGAACAAACAAAACACTCACCACACTGAGTGTTGGGAGGGCTGGCTGCCAGTTGCGGGGGTCGGAGGGAGGGTAGTAGGGACTCGCAGGTGGCGGGAAACTTGAATATGATTTGGCGGCTGGGAATTTGGCGGTTGGGAATTCGCGAATGTGTGAAGCCCGCGAAAGCTGAAAACGTGAATGTTGAGAGAGACCTGTACATTACACAGTGGACTCTCGGTTATCGGCCGTAATCCGTTCCAGAAGGTCGGCCGATACCCGAAATGGCCGAAGACCGAATTAATATTTCCCATAAGAATTAATGGAAATACAATTAATACATTCCAGACAAAAATATTCACAAAAAAATAATTTTTTTTAAACAATTATGTAAGTTTTACATACCTTTATTGAAGGCTAATGCTGGCTTCTGGAAGATAGGGAAGAGGAAAGAGGGAGGAGTTAGTGTTTGGAAGGGGAATCCCCCTCCATACCCCTCAAGGAAGGTTCCTTGATGTTGGTGAGGGGCTCTTGATTTAGGGAATTGGATCTGTGCTCCAGTTCCCCGAATTAAACCTGAATGCCTTCCACATCCCCCCCCCCCCAGGCGCTGTATAATCCTCCGGGTTTAGCGCTTCCCCCTTGATTATAATAATAATAATAATAATCCCCCTCCATAAAGACTTTAGGTAGCAAAGCCTTCTCTGGGGTTACTTCCCTTCTTTGTCTTTTAACCCTTTGAGGGTTTTCGTCGTACTAGTACGTCTTACGCGTAGGGGTTTTTGACGTACTAGTACTCATAAATTCTAGCGGCCTCAAATCTAGTGGGAGAAAGCTGGTAGGCCTTCGTATGAAAGAATGGGTCTATGTGGTCAGTGTGCACAATCTAAAAAAAATCCTGCAGCACACAGTGCATAATGAGAAAAAAAAACTTTGACCATTTTTTTTTGAATAAATCAGCGACTTTGCAGTGTATTTTCGTATGGTATTTATTGTTGTATTCTAGTTTTCTTGGTCTCATTTTATAGAATGGAAGACATATTACAGAAATTGAGATGATTTTGACTGGTTTTACAAAGAAAGGTGCCTTGAAATTGAGCTCAAAGTAGCAGAAATGTTCGATTTTTACCAAACTTCAAAAGTAAACAAATCGTGCCAAGCGTGCAATACACGTCAACTGGTGAGTCTAATATTCTTTCACAAGTGCACCAATAATATTTATACCATTTTTTACACTAATGCAGTAGTCTGCATAACAGTAAATCTTATATTTTCTGTGAAAATAAAAATTCAAAGTGGAAAGCAAAAGAATATAGAGGGGCCTTGAGACGTGGACTAATGACTAGAGGAAATGTCATTTTAGTGCAGGAATGTCTTTCTTTTTTATTTGGACCCTATTCGGAAATTGGCATCTTTTGAATTTGTGTGAAATTGGCAAAAAATTTCTAAATTCTGACCACTGTACTGGATAGTTGAATTTTATAAATGAGTGGTTTCTTGCACCCATTCGATAGAAAAAATGGAGTTCTAGCGAAATATTCATGTTTTTTGTCGAATAGTACAGTGGAAATTGGCCGAAAATGGGGCTCAAAGTGGGCAAAATCGCCGATGCGTAAACATCGCCGAGACCGCTAACTTTGCAAGAGCATAATTCCGTAAGTTTTCTATCAAATTTCAAACTTTTGGTGTCTTTATGATCGGGAAAAGATTCTCTATCTTTTCATAAGAGAAAATAATTTTTTTTTTTTTTTAAATTTGGCCGACCCTGAGAACGAGTTTCGGAGAGGGCCTGTCGACCCTCAAAGGGTTAATGCTACTAGGACCAGCTTGAGAGTCACTGGACCCCTGCCTCACAACAAATCTGTCCATAGAGGTCTGTCTCTGGCATCTCTCTAAGATTTCCCTGAAGTGGGACAGGGTTTTGTCACTGAACATGTTGCAGATATGGCTGAGTCAGGGTGGTGTTTCTATACAAAAGCTTGCACCCTAGTCCACATTGCACACACCTCTTTAATCTGACATTTACTGCTACAGTGCATTCATTACTAACCTTAAAATATTTGTAGTCTTAATGTAGGGCAAGAGGTGAGTAGTATTTATTTGTAGGAAGTCAGTGTAGGTAGCAGTAGATGTAGGTACAGTACACGTATGTAGCCTCCCCCCGGGCTACACTACACAGCTATATTACAATACACAGCCATATTATTACACTACACAGCCATATTATTACCATGTTCATTGAGTTTAATCATTTCTAACAACTACCTTTAGATTCCATCTTAAACAAAGGGAGAAGTAATGAATAATTCATGCCAAGAATTGTAAACAAATGCATATGAAGGGTGGTTACTGCACCAGTCGCCAGATTCACAGTTTTCTCTAACGCTGCACAAGAGAAAATGTAATGTTTACTCTCCATCCCACTCTCCACTTGATAACATATAAACATTGCATGTTTATATGCTATGTTTATATGCTACATATGTAATGTGTTTCTTATACAGTGGAACCTCAAAAATTGAATGTATCACATATCGAACCTTTCGAAAATAGGACCATTTATTCGGACAAACTGTGTCCCTATTATCGAACGCGCCCCTATTTTCGGACTGCTGGGTATGGAACCTGTCTGCTGCCTGCTCTGTCCGCGTCTCCGCGCAGGCGCCGTGAGCAGTGTAGCTTTGTTTATGCTTGAGTGAACACTAACCTGCGCTCTCATTCACGCATTTACGATTATTTCGTTGTGTTTAGTGCTTATGGGACTGTGAAATAAACTGCCATGGGCCCAAAGAAACTTGCTAGTGGTACCCCTGTGGTAAAGAAAGTGAGAAACACCATAGATGCGAAGAAGGAAATAATATAGAAGTATGAGAGTGGTGTGAGACTTGTTGAGCTTGCCAGGATGTATGGGGAAAACAAGTTGACCATCGGTTCTATCCTGTCAAAGAAAGAACAAATCAAGGAAGCTGATGTTAATATGCTAACCAAAAAAAGACCACAAATAGTTGAAGAGGTTGAGAAGTTGTTGCTGGTGTGGATCAAGGATAAAGAGATTGCAGGTGATAGTGTTTCAGAGACGATTATTTGCGAAAAGGCAAGGAAGCTGCATGCCGATCTGGTACAGAAAACTCCTGGAACCAGTGCTGATAGTGAATCTAAGGCCAGCAGAGGCTAGTTTGACAGATTTAAGAAGCATAGTGGCATACACAATGTTGTAAGACATGGTGAGGCAGCCAGTTCAGATAAACGGGTGGCTGAGAAGTTTGTACAGGAGTTTAAGGGGTACATAGACAGTGAAGAATTGAAACCTGAACAAGTGTTTAATTGTGACGAAACAAGCTTGTTTTGGAAGAAAATGCCAAAAAGGACCTTCATCACACAGGAGGAAAAGGCACTGCCAGGACACAAGCCTATGAAAGACAGGCTTACTCTTTTGTTCTGTGCTAATGCTAGTGGTGATTTTAAAGTGAAGCCTTTACTTGTGTATCATTCAGAAAATCCCAGTGTGTTTAAGAAAAGCCCAGCTCACCCTCTGCCTGCTGTGGACTTTATTGTGGCATTGGGGAACACCCTGGGGTTGGAGGTGAGTGGTGAGGATGTGGAAGAGTTGGAGGACCACAGGGAAGAGCTAACCACTGAAGAGCTACAAGAGCTTCATCTGGAGCAGTATCAGACCACAGTTGAGGAACTTGCTTCAGAGGAGGAGGAAGAGGGAGTGAATGACATCCGTATCCGCATCCGCGGAACATCCACACAAATTATTACATCCGCATCCGTGTCCGCATCCTTATTTTTCCTAAATGAGATATCCGCATCCGAAATCACGTTTCAATATACATCCGCATTTGCATCCGCACCAAAGAGGATGTGGCAGATATTATAACCTAAATTATAGAGTTTGCATGTTTATTTCCCAACAGTAGACCTGTTGCCCCATACTAGGCAGGTCCTTCACAAATCCAACCCACTAACAGAATAAACGCTACCTAAGTAATAAGACTAGACAATGGAAATATAAACACATATGCAGTATAATGTGATCCTTTATTGACGTTTCGCCCACACGGCTTTTTCAAGTCACAAACAGATCTGTTTGTGACTTGAATAAGCCCACTGTGTGGGCAAAACGTTGTCAATAAAGGATCACATTATACTGCATGTGTGTTTATATTTCCATTGTGTCGATATTTTATACCATTTCCAAGCCTAGACAATTCCATTTACTCACGTGCACGTCCCGCTCAAATCCAACCCCTCTCCCTCATGCACTTATCCAACCTAAATTTGAAACTACCCAAGGTAGTTTCAGATTTAGGTAATTTCGATAACCCTGGTGGCCTGGTGGTTAACGCTCTCGCTTCACACGGCGAGGGCCTGGGTTCGATTCCCAGCCAGAGTAGAAACATTGGGCGTGTTTCTTTCCACCTGTTGTCTATGTTCCCCATCAGTAAAATGGGTACCTGGGTGTTAGTCGACTGGTGTGGGTCGCATCCTGGAACACTGACCTATTTGCCCGACATGCTCAGCATAACAAGTGGCTTTCTATGTAGTAGTATGTCATTGTTGTCAGCTAGGGCTGTATGCCTTGTACATGTACTTGTAGTAAATAAAGATTATTATTATTATTATTATTATTATTATTATTATTATTATTATTATTATTATTATTATTATTATTATTATTATTATTATTCAAAGATTAAGGAGATTTGTGCCAAGTGGAATGATGTCCAAATGTTTGTGCAGAAGCACTACCCTGAGCAAGCTAAAACAAGCCATCTTTGCAACAAGTTCAGTGACAGAACCAGTGTGGCTAAATATGCATGTAAACCTCTGAATAAACCTGTACCATGGTTTAAGGGAGTCATTGCCAGAATGTAAGACTAGATGACAGCATTGTTTTCTACTACTATTACTACCACTATTATGACTTACTACCACTACTATGACTATTACTACCACTGCTATTCCACTCCCACTAATATTCCACCACCACTAATATTCAACTACTGTTACTTCTGCCATCACCACTGCTGCTGCCTCTGTTCTTCTCCCTTCTCCCAATCTGTCTTTTGGCTTTCTCTTATTTTTTCTCTCAGCTGTGACTTGACAGTGGTCCAGAAGAGACCAAAATATCATCCAAAGTTTCCTCTCCTGTGTATGAGTTATTTGTTAATGACACTATGCTTACAAATTATTTTTCAAAAAAGTTAATATATCCATTGGTTTATTCATTTCAGCCACATGAGAATAGCATGCCAAACTGTGAGCAGTTGTACAAAGACTTTCAGGTATCATGGGAGGTGTTTGGTGACCAGATCACCATGGAACTTGCTGCACAAGTTGGTAAGGATGGCAGCTTTCATTTCACCTTACTTGCAGTGTTTTAATTGTTTCCTGTTTATTTTAACAAGCTTTGTATTTTATTAATCATTTTTTTCTATGAAAATGATCTGCAAGTCTACATTTTTCATTAATATTAGCTTTAATTTGTATTCAAAATACCTCTCATTATAAATTCAGCCTAATCCACTTATTTACAAGTCCTGCTTAAAATAATTGTTATGGAAAATTTGTGATGAATGAAGTACCCAGTCATAATGTTCTTAATCATTCTATAGATATTTTAAGCTACTCTTTGCTTTGCAGGAGAGAATGATTATGTAGCTTTTGGCATGAGTGGATCACAAACTAAGCCAGAGATGATTGGAGGAGATGTTGTGGTGTCGTTTATGGAGGGTTACTTAGGAAATCTCATAGACTACAACATGTCTTCATACATGCCAGTAAGGATATAGGAATGAAAGTGATATATGCCTAAGCAAAATGTTTGTCTTTAGTAGAAAAAAGAATAGATGTATTGTACGATACTGATATATGGAGAAATACAGTGGACCCCCGGTTAACGATATTTTTTCAGACCCCCAAACATACACATACAAACGCACTTACATAAATACACTTACATAATTGGTCGCATTGGGAGGTGATCGTTAAGCGGGGGTCCACTGTATTGATTTTGTTTATTTTTACACACAAACAACTTCTCCCTAAGGTACCATGATGCAAAGAAGAAAACACATTCATAGTACACAGTAGGGATGTATCAGACATCTGTATCCGCATCCGCGGAACATCCGCACAAATTATTACATCCGCATCCGTGTCCGCATCCTTATTTTTCCTAAATGAGATATCCGCATCCGAAATCACGTTTCAATATACATCCGCATTTGCATCCGCACCAAACAAAGAGGATGTGGCAGATATTATAACCTAAATTATAGAGCTTGCATGTTTATTTCCCAACAGTAGACCTGTTGCCCCATACTAGGCAGGTCCTTCACAAATCCAACCCCCTACAGAACTACCAAAGCAA
>NC_069473.1:28770281-28774161 GCF_026875155.1 Cherax quadricarinatus | reverse complement strand
TGGAAGAAAATGCCAAGCAGGACCTACATTACTCAGGAGGAAAAGGCACTCCCAGGACATAAGCCTATGAAAGACAGACTTACTCTGTTGATGTGTGCTAATGCTAGTGGTGATTGCAAAGTGAAGCCTTTATTGGTGTATCACTCTGAAACTCCCAGCGTGTTCAGGAAAAACAATGTCCTCAAGACTTGACACCTCAAGTCCTAATGGAAGGAGGATTCCCCTTGTAAACACTAACACCATCACACTCTCCCCCTCCTCCCATCCCATCAGTCATCACCAGATCTTCAATAAAGGTAAGTGTCATGTAATTGTACATCTCTTCTTCAGTTTGTGTGTATTAAAATTAATATTTCATGTGGTAATTTTTTTTTTTCAATACTTTGGGGTGTCAGGAACGGATTAATTTGATTTCCATTATTTTTTATGGGGAAAATTAACTCGACTAACGATAATTTAGACTAACGATGAGCTCTCATGAACGGATTAATATCGTTGGTCGAGGGTCCACTGTAGTATTTTGCAGTTAGTAATAGTGGTAGTAATTTGTAATAGTAATGAGGATAAATTGCACCTTAAGTGGATGGACAAGCAGGAAACCCACTTTCCAACACATTCTCAGAAGGCTCACAAGGAAAGAAAAAAGAAAAGTAAAGAATGCAGTAGGCCTAATTGCTCATGCTAGGAAAGAAATAAGATGCAAGTAAGAAGAAATGCAGAAGACAGAAATGTAAAAAAAAAAAAAAAAAAAAGGTAAAGAGAAAAGGTGAGAATAAGGATAAGGTAATGTCAGGTCACAAGTGTCCTAAAGATTAGGGCATTTAACTGTGTATTGAGCAAGGCAGGCATCTGCTGAATCAAAACTGGGACCAACATTTATTGAGGGTATAGTATTCTGTTGAATGGTGAATAATTTTTGGGTTGATGTGCAAGATTTTATTAAGTCTGAGCACTGGTTATAAAACAATCATTTTTTTTATTCAGGTATGCCAGTTGCTGAACGTTTCAGTTTTCTTCTGACAACATTGCTAACTGATGTGCAGCCAACAGTGAAAATGTGAGAGAGGAAATTATTGCCACCCAAGTGGAAGTACTTTCAACATTAACAAATATAATTACAAGAGCAGTACGTGATGATCAACTGCGGTCCAGTAATGGAAAAAGTAAGGGTTATATGTACTAGTTCTCATCAGTTTTATCATTTTTTTAATTGCTTTTATGAAATGGTTTCTTATAGCCTTAATTAATATAATAATGTAATTTTTTTGTGTCAACAACTTGTACTTCTGTTCTGCCATCCTCTCTAGCATTGCAGTGATTTCTCTTCCCTTATTTTGTGACCCGTATCTACTGCTTCCTAATTATTTATTGTACGTATCTCATTTACTAATGCTGTATAATAAGCATTTCTCCAGTACTCTAGATAATTTCAGTAGCCTATGTTGCATTCATCTGAATCTCGATTTCTTTTTCACTTATGTCAAAGTTGGAGGCTAGTGACCTTTTCATTTTTCTCTTTGGGCTTCCCTGCCTTTGTGGATATGGGCAGTTTGTTGAAAGAAGTCAGAGTTGGAAAGAGGGTACAGTCTTGCAATAATTTCTTAACATTGATAGCTGTATCTCTCCTTTTTAAAGTCTTCCTGGTTCTGTACTCAAGTTACCTTTCCATGTTGTATCTCTTTTGCCTATACAGAGGGAAAATTCCAAGGAATCCACTTTGACAGTAGCCTCAAATTCCAGACCTATATACAACCAAATTTCCAAGAAAATCTCTAAGACAGTAGGCATACTATCAAAGTTACGGTACTATGTTCCAGAATCAGCTCTCCTTGCACTGTATCACTCACTCATCTACCCTTATCTCACCTATGGAATTTGTGCATGGGGATCAACAACATTAAATCACCTAAGACCACTAATAACCCAGCAAAAGGCTGCAGTCAGAATTATAACAAATTCCCACTCCCAACAGCAAACTCCAACATTCAGAAGTCTAAAACTACTCACCGTAAAAAACATCCATACTTATTCTTACACCTACTACATACATAAAACACTACATTCAAACATAAACCCTTCACTCAAACTTCTCACCAACCTTAACAGGACACACGACCATAACACAAGACACAGATCACTTTTTGACGTATCCTGTGTCCATAACACACTATGCACATAAAGGGCCCCAAAATTTGGAATTCATTACCAGTAAGTACTGAAGTAACTCGATCTGAACATCAATTTAAGACTCGTCCCAAAAACCATCTTCTCACCCCAAACTAAACATTAATCCTTCAGGGTCTGTGCCGTAGATCTACGACTTTGAGTTGAGGTCCAAACTGTAGATCTACGCCATGAGTTCAGCTCATCTGATAAGCTGTGAGTGGTAAATTTTGGCCTAGACATGAGAGAATACATCTATGTGGCATGTGTGCACCAATAAAACAAATCCTGCAGCACACAGTGCATAATGAGAAAAAACTGAGACTGTAATTATCAATTAAAACAGCGGCTTTGCAGTGTTTTATCGTATGTTTTTTATAGTTGTATTTGCGATTTCTTGGTCTCATTTGATAGAATGAAAGATATATTACAGAAATAGAGATGATTTTGATTGGTTTTCGTACTGGAAATGGCTTGAAACTAAGCTCAAAGTAGAGAAATGTTAAATTTTGCCGATGTTCAAGAGTAAACAAATGACCTCAACATCTAATACACACCAACTAGTGGGTCTAATATACGTTCATAAATGTGGTGATATTATAATATAATTATTACACTATGGCATAAGAGTAAATCTTCTATATTTTGGCTTGAATAAAAATTCAATATGTGAATAAAAAATCAAAATGGAATCCATTTGTAAAGCCTCAAAATATAACTAATGAACAAGGAAATGTTAGTTTAGTGCCAGAATGCCTGTATTGTTTATTCTGGACCCTATTTTGAAATTGGAATATTTTGAACTTTGCATTAAATTGGCCAAATTACCATTTTCCAATCACTTTATTTTGTAGTTGAAACAGTTGACTTGGCAATTTCTTGTGCTCAAGTAATAGAATAGAGGTAATGCTAGTGAAATAGCTAAGAATTTGGTTGACTGGAATAAGGTAACTGGCCTAAAATGGGAGTCAAAGTTGGCAAAATCGCCGATGTGTAAATATCGCTTACACATCAAAATTCGCAAGAGCATAATTTCGTCAATTTTCCATAAAATTTCGTACTTTTTGTTTTATTACCTTCAAAAAAAGATTCTCTACCATTTCATAAAAAAAATAAATTTTTTTTTGAAAATTCTTGGACCCTGGTGCACACTTAGAAATTTGGCCTCTGGGCCCTGAAAGGGTTAAATACTCAATACTTAGATGAACCCTTTGACTGCCGCGGCCGTATATATACGTCTTACGAGGTACAGTGTTTGACGTATATCTACTCATAAATTCTAGCAGCTTCAAATCAAGCAGGAGAAAGCTGGTAGGCCCACATGTGAGAGAATGGGTCTGTGTGGTCAGTGTGCACCATATAAAAAAAATCCTGGAGCACACAGTGCATAATGAGAAAAAAAAAAACTCTGACCATTTTTTTTAATTAAAATGCCGACTTTGTTGTCTATTTTCGTATAGTATTTATGGTTGTATTTCGTTTTCTGGTCTCATTTGATAGAATGGAAAACATATTAGAAATAGAAGTGATTTTGATTGATTTTACTATAAAAAGAACCTCGAAATGGAGCTCAAAGAAGGGAAAATGTTTGATTTTTGCCAATGTTCAAAAGTAAACAAATGATGCCATTGTCCAATAAATGTCCAACTAGCCATTCTAATATGCAGTCATGATGGGTCGATGTTATTTATACAATTATTACAGTATTGCAGTAGTC